>CAUDMG010000313.1:302500-510661 GCA_958450375.1 Homarus gammarus
AAGGGTGTGGGAGAGGAGGAAGGGTGTGGGAGAGGGGAAGGGTGTGGGAGAGGAGGAAGGGTGTGGGAGAGGAGGAAGGGTGTGGGAGAGGAGGAAGGGTGTGGGAGAGGGCGAAGGGTGTGGGAGAGGAGGAAGGGTGTGGGAGAGGAGGAAGGGTGTGGGAGAGGTGGAAGGGTGTGGGAGAGGGGGAAGGGTGTGGGAGAGGAGGAAGGGTGTGGGAGAGGAGGAAGGGTGTGGGAGAGGAGGAAGGGTGTGGGAGAGGGGGAAGGGTGTGGGAGAGGGGGAAGGGTGTGGGAGAGGGAGAAGGGTGTGGGAGAGGAGGAAGGGTGTGGGAGAGGAGGAAGGGTGTGGGAGAGGAGGAAGGGTGTGGGAGAGGAGGAAGGGTGTGGGAGAGGAGGAAGGGTGTGGGAGAGGGGGAAGGGTGTGGGAGAGGGGGAAGGGTGTGGGAGAGGAGGAAGGGTGTGGGAGAGGAGGAAGGGTGTGGGAGAGGAGGAAGGGTGTGGGAGAGGAGGAAGGGTGTGGGAGAGGAGGAAGGGTGTGGGAGAGGAGGAAGGGTGTGGGAGAGGAGGAAGGGTGTGGGAGAGGAGGAAGGGTGTGGGAGAGGAGGAAGGGTGTGGGAGAGGGGGAAGGGTGTGGGAGAGGTGGAAGGGTGTGGGAGAGGAGGAAGGGTGTGGGAGAGGGGGAAGGGTGTGGGAGAGGGGGAAGGGTGTGGGAGAGGAGAAGGGTGTGGGAGAGGAGGAAGGGTGTGGGAGAGGAGGAAGGGTGTGGGAGAGGAGGAAGGGTGTGGGAGAGGGGAAGGGTGTGGGAGAGGGGGAAGGGTGTGGGAGAGGAGGAAGGGTGTGGGAGAGGGGGAAGGGTGTGGGAGAGGAGGAAGGGTGTGGGAGAGGGGGAAGGGTGTGGGAGAGGAGGAAGGGTGTGGGAGAGGGGGAAGGGTGTGGGAGAGGGGGAAGGGTGTGGGAGAGGGGGAAGGGTGTGGGAGAGGAGGAAGGGTGTGGGAGAGGAGGAAGGGTGTGGGAGAGGGGGAAGGGTGTGGGAGAGGGGGAAGGGTGTGGGAGAGGAGGAAGGGTGTGGGAGAGGGGGAAGGGTGTGGGAGAGGAGGAAGGGTGTGGGAGAGGAGGAAGGGTGTGGGAGAGGAGGAAGGGTGTGGGAGAGGGGAAGGGTGTGGGAGAGGGGGAAGGGTGTGGGAGAGGAGGAAGGGTGTGGGAGAGGGGGAAGGGTGTGGGAGAGGGGGAAGGGTGTGGGAGAGGAGGAAGGGTGTGGGAGAGGAGGAAGGGTGTGGGAGAGGAGGAAGGGTGTGGGAGAGGAGGAAGGGTGTGGGAGAGGGGGAAGGGTGTGGGAGAGGAGGAAGGGTGGGGGAGAGGAGGAAGGGTGTGGGAGAGGAGGGAAGGGTGTGGGAAGAGGAGGAAGGGTGTGGGAGAGGGGGAAGGGTGTGGGAGAGGAGGAAGGGTGTGGGAGAGGAGGAAGGGTGTGGGAGAGGGGGAAGGGTGTGGGAGAGGAGGAAGGGTGTGGGAGAGGAGGAAGGGTGTGGGTGAGGGGGAAGGGTGTGGGAGAGGAGGAAGGGTGTGGGAGAGGAGGAAGGGTGTGGGAGAGGAGGAAGGGTGTGGGAGAGGGGGAAGGGTGTGGGAGAGGGGGAAGGGTGTGGGAGAGGAGGAAGGGTGTGGGAGAGGAGGAAGGGTGTGGGAGAGGGGGAAGGGTGTGGGAGAGGGGGAAGGGCGTGGGAGAGGAGGAAGGGTGTGGGAGAGGAGGAAGGGTGTGGGAGAGGAGGAAGACATTAATACTTTGTTAATGTAAACATTTGTGAGAGTTTGACGAGATTGAGGAGGGTGTTGGTATTGTCCTCGTTACCTGCTCTTGTCCTCGTTACCTGCTCTTGTCCTCGTTACCTGCTCTTGTCCTCACCTCCTGCTCTTGTCCTCGTTACCTGCTCTTGTCCTCATTACCTGCTGTTGTCCTCATGTCCTGCTGTTGTCCTCACCTCCTGCTCTTTTCCTCATTACCTGCTGTTGTCCTCATTACCTGCTGTTGTCCTCACCTCCTGCTCTTGTCCTCGTTACCTGCTGTTGCCCTCACCTATTTTCCTCGCTACTTCCTGCTGTTGTCCTCACACCATCACCTCCCGTCTCACTTGTCCTCACAGCGGTAGGATAAAGAGTTTGTGTTCACTGTTAATATTGACACTCCGCAATGCACACACACACACTCTCTCTCTCTCTCTCTCTCTCTCTCTCTCTCTCTCTCTCTCTCTCTCTCTCTCTCTCTCTCTCTCTCATATACATTACACCATTTGTTATTTTTTCACCAGCCAGCCCCAGTCACTCGCGTCATAAACATAGAACGAATTCATTGTGGCGTAAGCAGTGATGATAATAATGATAATGATATAGTGATGATGATGATGATGATGTATGATGTATGATGATGATGATGATATTATTTATGACGTGATGTTTGTATTCGCTGGGGGTCGGGGCTCTCTATGCCATGTTGATCTTGATAATTTCCGCACTTAGGGAAACATAAATTAACACGTAAAATGCTCTGGCAACATAAACACCATTTAAAGGGAACAAGAAGAGAGGAAAAAAGAGGACAAAATATCAGGGACATTTTCCTCCTCATTAGGTTGGGATTTATGTCTTAGGATTTTAACTTGATGATTTTTACTTCCTGATTTAAGAGCTCACCTGTGTAATTAACCTGTATACCTGATGTTACCTGGTGAAGTATATATATTTAGCTAATTTAAGAACTCACCTGTTTAATTAACCTGTATACCTGATGTTACCTGGTGAAGTATATATATTTAGCTAATTTAAGAACTCACCTGTTTAATTAACCTGTATACGTGATGTTACCTGGTGAAGTATATATATTTAGCTAATTTAAGAACTCACCTGTTTAATTAACCTGTATATACTGTGGTATGTTAGCACTGCCGTACGGATGACTGGTGAAGTATATATATTTAGCTAATTTAAGAACTCACCTGTTTAATTAACCTGTATACCTGATGTTACCTGGTAAAGTAGAAGATATTAAGCCGACTCGATTTTTAATTTGACGAGATATTTAATTTCTGTGGTTTTAATGACAACTAATGTCTATCTATCTATCTGTCTGTGTGCATCTGTGTGGGTGTCTGTATGTCTGTCTGTCTGTCTATCTGTCCGGAGACTTCCCTAGAAATACACACACTGTTTTCAAGTCTCTGTGCCCAAGGTCAAAGGTTAAGGCTCACGCTGAAAGGTCAAGAGGTTAAATAAGGTCACATAATCACGAGGTTAAATGAGGCTCAATATGTTAAATATGGTTAAGAGGTTAAATAAGGTCAAGAGGTTAAATAAGGTCAAGAGGTTAAATATTAAATGACATTGCACGTTTTGATTGTGGTAGGTGGGGCGGTTTTAAGTCTATTTTTTTGGTTGTGGTAGATGGTATGGTTGTGGTAGGTGGTATGGTTGTAACTCGTGTCTCTCGTGTGTGGTAAGAGGTGGTCTGGTAAGTAGAATGTCCGAAGACTTGTGTGTGGTTGTGGTAGTTGTGTGGTAGAGTTGTTGCCTCCTACCTCGCCTTATTACCAAGTACCTCCTGATATGTGGTGGTAGTGGTAGGAGTGGTGGTTGTAATGGTGGTAGTGTCAAGAGTGATATTGGTAGTAGTGGTAGGAGTTGTTGTGGTGGTGGTGATAGTAGTAGTGGTGATGGTGATAGTAGGATTGGTGATGGTGGTAATAGTGGTAGAAGTGGTGATAGGAGTGGTGATAGGAGTGGTGGTAGTGGTGGTGATGGTGGTGGTCCATCACGTGGCCCACCACCCCATTATCCTTAAAGCTGACCCTGGACCATAGCCGCCACGCCTCTACCACCACCACCTCCACCACAACTACTACCACAACCACCTCCACCACAACTACTACCACAACCACCTCCACCACCACCACTACTACCACCACACCCTACCACACACTACAACACCCCACCACACACCACCACACACCACACACCACCACACACCACACCACCACACACTACCACCACACTCCACCACACAAGGTTGTTTGAAGAGATAGTGGCGCTTTATTACCTCTCGGGATACTGATGCTGTCGAGGCCATGTTTGGTTGAAGGGAGGGTATGGTGTAGTCCAGGCAGGGTGTGGTGTAGTCCAGGGAGGGTATGGTGTAGTCCAGGCAGGGTGTGGTGTAGTCCAGGGAGGGTGTGGTGTAGTCCAGGGAGGGTGTGGTGTAGTCCAGGCAGGGTGTGGTGTAGTCCAGGCAGGGTGTGGTGTAGTCCAGGCAGGGTGTGGTGTAGTCCAGGGAGGGTGTGGTGTAGTCCAGGGAGGGTATGGTGTAGTCCAGGCAGGGTGTGGTGTAGTCCAGGGAGGGTATAGTGTACTATTGGTGTAGTCCAGGGAGGGTATGGTGTAGTCCAGGGAGGGTGTGGTGTAGTCCAGGGAGGGTGTGGTGTAGTCCAGGCAGGGTATGGTGTAGTCCAGGGAGGGTGTGGTGTAGTCCAGGCAGGGTGTGGTGTAGTCCAGGCAGGGTGTGGTGTAGTCCAGGGAGGGTATGGTGTACTATTGGTGTAGTCCAGGGAGGGTATGGTGTAGTCCAGAGAGGGTGTGGTGTAGTCCAGGCAGGGTATGGTGTAGTCCAGGCAGGGTATGGTGTAGTCCAGGGAGGGTGTGGTGTAGTCCAGGCAGGGTGTGGTGTAGTCCAGGCAGGGTGTGGTGTAGTCCAGGGAGGGTGTGGTGTAGTCCAGGGAGGGTATGGTGTAGTCCAGGGAGGGTATGGTGTAGTCCAGGGAGGGTGTGGTGTAGTCCAGGCAGGGTGTGGTGTAGTCCAGGCAGGGTGTGGTGTAGTCCAGGCAGGGTGTGGTGTAGTCCAGGGAGGGTATGGTGTAGTCCAGGGAGGGTATGGTTTAGCTTAAGGGAGACGTAGCTTAGATCGAGGGAGGGTATATTATGGTGACGTATACGCGTAGTTATTGTCTGTTTGTTGGTGTTTGAACAGAGAGAGAGAGAGAGAGAGAGAGAGAGAGAGGTAGGTGAATGTTATTGCGGCTAGCAGCTAGTTCATTGTGCACCCTCTATTCATCCTATGACCGGCAGCACTAAAGGATTATACATCAGGAGGTCACATTGGGTATTTATCACACTCCAAAGGTCAAATTATTGTGGCATCGAATATTAATTATCTTCCTTACATAGTGTGTCGAAGTGTTTACATAGTGTGTCGAAGTGTTTACATAGTGATCGATTTATCTACTTGGTGGTAATTTGGGTAAAAGTTCAAGATATTGGTTACCGTAGCTTTGTAAATAAACAGTGTACGCTCGGACTATTCTCTAAAAGGTTCTATTTTCTCACCGTCTAAAATATATTGTGTTGTGTGGCCGTATATCTGACCTCACACTTTTAATGCTGTATATCCACGTCTGCCTGAGGGATAGATTGCCAGAGGTGCCTGTATCTTTGCCCTGAGTCTCACAACATAGTGTGGTGCACCGATCTTGTTACTTGAGCTGTATACGTGTTACATGATACAACTCATCATGATGGACAGTGGGGTCGACTGGTACCTACTTCCTGTTGTCTACTTACTACGTTTCCATTGGCCAATTTTATTTTGACTGCAGTTTTCAGAATTATGGTTGACAATCCTTAATCTTATTGAACATGAACTGAAGCAGACGTAAGTTTATCTAAGGCGTCAACTCCATCATGCTCTCAGAGGTGCACATACCTGTGTGTGGCCACAGAGACGAGTGTGTGGTACTATCAGTTGAGGATGTAGGTGGTGATGGGACTGTCTGCTGGTGACTCCGACAAGTTTAAGAGGTGTGTGTATGTTAAACAGCAAAATTTGTCGAGTAGTTCTTGAATTGTTGTTCTAACCTCCTGCTGTAGAGTGTTGTCCTTGTGTTGCGTCACAGCTCCAGCCTTGACTCAAGAAAACCACCCGTCGTCTGCGGGATAGTGTCTTCAGTGTTTATCAAGAATACTCACTCTGGCTGTGTGTTGAAGGTGAGGGTGCTGGTGGTCGTGTGCTGGGGTCAAGTGTACCACTAAATTTTACCAAGTGCCGCCTGCCTGAGAAATGCCAAGAAATAACCTTTACTTCCTGTATATATCGACACTCACCATCAGGGTAGTGGCGTACCAGGGTGAGTGTAGGACCACCTCCAGATATGACGCCCCGTCTGCCTCCCCTTCTACACCCACCCAAACTTCTTCCCGACGTCACTGTCAATTGAAATTCAGGATTTAGGAGCTTTAAGAGTCGACTATCCGCAGGTGTGGTTTTCTTCCTTTGAATTTCAAGTTTTGTTACCACTCTTGGCCCTGAGTAGAGAGTGGGTTGTGTGTGTGTGAGGTTCACGCCATGGTGACGCTGGGCTACTGAGGTTCAGACAGCTGTTTCCTAAGTACAGCTTCATTACCATAATAACTAGACAATATCAACAAAGTTATGGAACAAAGTGCTCTGTGTTATTACCCGACCCCCCCTCCCCCAACTCGGTTCCTCATGCTGCCACCCCCCTCCCCTGCCAGTCTCCCCATGACCCTCTCAAGCACTAGGGGTTAACCTAAATGATTCAGCTATTGACTACAAGTATACTGTACCCAAGGATTAAGTCATCATACTCCAGGGGTTACCATAATTAAGACTATGTACAGTATTATGATTACCTGGTGTAATTCAAGCACCCCTCTCCTCCTACCTGTACTCCTGTCCATACGAAAAGTATATTTGGCATTTTAATTCCTCCTCCCCCTCTTCCTCTTACCCCTTCCCGTCCTCTTCCTCCCCCCTCCCCCACCCCCTCCCCTTCCTCCTCCAGTGTTTTCACAGGACCCCAGTCAAAGGAAACTCACCCCGCCCACCTTATTATAAAAGATGGGAAAATTTTGCAAAAGAAAGTAAAAAAAAAAAAAAAAATGTGAAATATCTAATGAAGAGTTTGTTAAATATTTTCGTCAGGTGTTTTAAATGTGAGGACAAGAGCACCTGTTGGCTGCAAAAATTGTAAACATTGTCTATACAGTAGGGTGGTCTTAAAAGGCTTTGGTTTACCTACCTTTGAGGACAGGTGAACTTAGGTGAGGTTAGGTTAGGGCAAGTTGGGTTGGCTTGGGTTGGGTAGGATTAGGCTGGGTTGGGTTAGGGTAGGTAGGGTTAGGTTAGGGCAGGTAGGGATGGGTTGGGTTAGGTTAAGTTGGGCAAGTAGGGTTATGCTCAGGCAACATTGAGTGAGTGGGAGAGGCTTCAGCCAATGAGTGGGAACGAGTGGGAGAGGCTTCAGTCAACAGCCAATGAGTGGAAACGAGTGGGAGCAGCTTCAGCGAGGTAGTGAACAGGGTGCTGCTACAAAAAGCAATTATGTTTCCATTTAATATTCCATTAAAGTAGAAGAGACGAGATACTGTACATGCTCTCTGGACCTTCCTTCCCCTCAAAGGGAAACACCACGCGTATGAGGGCATGGCGTGTTGGTATGGTAGATCCCACGCGTATGAGGGCAGCGAGTGTGTTGGTATGGTAGATCCCACGCGTATGACGGCATGGCACATGTTGATTGGTCCACTTCCCCATCTTAAGTTAAAATTTGGTTAGGTCAGGTCAGGGTTGGAAATTCTGCGTGAAATCATAACAAACTTTACATAGAAAGGTAATATATGTAAAATACCTTCAATAATATGGTTGGTTAGGTTAGGTCAGGTCAGGTCAGGTCAGGTCAGGTCAGGTTGGAAATTCTGTGTGAAATCCAAACGAACTTTACACGGGAAGCTAATATATGTAAAACATCTTCAATAATAAGGTTGAATGTGACAATAAAAAAAAGACCTTGAATATATTATGTACAGACTAAAGATAAATATGTAAATGTTTCACTGTAAAAATGGTGAGACACTTGGTATCAACTTTAACTAAATAAATAATATAAGGAAATATTTTTTTTTCAAACTAGGAATGGGAATACGTTTAAGGAAATATTTTATATGTGAAAATAGGAATAGGAATACGTGAAACTAGACATGGAAATACGTATAAGGAAATATTTTGTGTAAAACTAGGAATGGGAATACGTCTAAGGAAATATTTTACGTGAAACTAAGAATGGGAATACGTGAAATTAGGAATGGGAATACGTCTAAGGAAATATTTTGTGAAAATACGAATGGGAATACAGTACGTGAAACTAGGAATGGGAATGCGTGTAAGGAATGTGTTCTTGCAGGAAGTGAGAATAAATTAATTAAAAATATAGAAATCAGTTATAAATGTTACTATTTAATGTACTTATGTGAGGGATGGTGCAAGTATGATGATGGGGTGAGGGTGTATGGGTGGTGGGGGTGTATGAGTGGTGGGGGTGTATGGGTGGTGGGGGTGTATGAGTGGGGGTGTATGGGTGGTGGGGGTGTAGGCTGGTAGGTGGAGGAGATGATGGTGTAGGCTGGTAGGTGGTGGAGGTGGAGAAGGTGGTGGAGGTGTAGGCTGGTGGGTGGAGGTGGTGGTGTAGGGGCGTGGTGGGCGTGGTTAAGACGCTGGGCCGCCTTTAAAGATGAGTTAGTAGTTAACACACAGACAGCGAGACGCCCGCGCCACCATCCTCAAAGACCTGGCCGACCAAACATGCCTCCCACTCTTGTCGATGTGTAGAGTCTCTGCGTAAAAATCAAAGCCATTTTCTTCAATTTTTCTCAAAATATCCCTGGATTAATTAACATTCTAAGGACTTTAAATTCTACCTTTAAATGGATAAATAACATTGATTTTGATTAAGGTAATTTAATTTATGGGGTTAGGTGATTCAGGTGACGGTGCTTCCCTCTCAAGAATTAATACAAGTGGCCTTTATCCAAGAGGTAGGGGAGAAATCTCTTAGAAGAATTAAATCCTATATGTGTCAGTTATCAATACATCCCCCCTCTGACTTTTGACCTTTATGAATGGGTCACTGGTATGTTTCTGTGACCTAGATATTGATAAAGTAAAGATGAAAAGAAATATTAACCTGTATATGTTGTTTGTATATCCACGTAAAAGAAGGTTAGGTCAGGTCATGTTAGGTCAGGTCAGGTCAGGTCGGGTCGAACATCTCTTGCTCAATCTCACCAAAATTGACTGAGTAACCTTTGTGTACAGGCTATTCAGTTCATGGGTTTTTCGATATCGTACTGGTTAATGAAGGATTTTTGCCACTAGCTGATATAATACAACTAATAAAATTCATTGATATTATGAAATTAATTTATTTTTTGTGATAATCGTTTAAATTTGCGACCCAAACTAGAAACAACATTGGTCATTGTGACAGTAATCATACGCCTGGCAGCAAATCACCGAAGCTTCCCAACAACAACAACAATACCAAAACTACAAAAACAATAACAGCAGCAACAAAAACAACAATAACAACATCAACAACAACAAAAACACCAATAACAACAAAACCACAACAACAATAACATCAACAAAAACAACAACAATAACAATGCAAAAAAATCAACAAAAACAACAAACACAAAACAAACACCCACCACCAACAAAAACAATCCTCACCACAAGTTAACAGGAGTCAAATGAGGATCTACAGCCAGGGAAATAACTGAGGCAGCTAATGATGATAGAAGGAACCCGACCCTTCCTGGATAAAGTAGGTAGGGAGATGGCCGAACACGGTTAAAGACAGAGCAGATAAAGAGGAGAAACCAGAATACAACTCCCAACAACCCTGAAGAAATATCCAATAATAACAACAACATTAACAGCCGCTTGGTGTTGTTCATTGTTGTGATTTTTAGTTGTTGTGGTGGTTGTGTGGTTGTGATCGTTGGTGTGGTGGTTGTGGGTGTGGTTGCTGGTAGTGGGTTTTGTTGTTGTGGTGGTTGTTGGTCGTAGCTCTGGTTATTGTGGTTGTTGTGGTTGTGGGTATGGGTGTGGTTGTTGGTAGTAGCTCTTGTAGTTCAGGTTGTTGTGGTTGTGAATATGGGTGTGGTTGCTGGTAGTAGGTTTTGTTGTTGTGGTTGATATTGTGGTGGTTGTTGGTAGTAGCTCTGGTTATTGTGGTTGTTGTGGTTGTGATCGTTATTGTGGTGGTTGTGGGTATGGGTGTGGTTCTTGGTAGTAGCTCTTGTAGTTCAGGTTGTTGTGGTTGTGATCGTTATTGTGGTGGGTATGGTTGTTGGTAGTGGGTCTTGTTGTTATTGTTGTTGTTGTGGTTGTTTACAACTGTGTTTATTGACCTTTCATGGTGTTTTTGTTTATTTGTTTGTGTGTTTGTCAATTTAGAGAGACAAGTCACCTGGGACCATTACTTGCTCTCAGCTCCATAATCCTTAAAGGTGCACCTTGACTACACTGCCACTACCACCTCATACTCCACTACTACTACCTCATACTCCACCACCACCTCATACTCCACCACCACGAACACCTCATACTCCACCACCTCATTCTCCACCACCACCTCATACTCCACCACCACCTCATACTCCACCACCACGAACACCTCATACTCCACCACCTCATACTCCACCACCACCTCATACTCCACCACCACGAACACCTCATACTCCACTACTACTACCTCATACTCCACCACCACCTCATACTCCACCACCACCTCATACCCCACCACCACCTCATACCCCACCACCACCTCATACCCCACCACCACCACCTCCTCCTCCTCCTCATACTCCACCACCACCTCCTCATACTCCACCACCACCTCATACCCCACCACCACCTCCTCATACTCCACCACCACCTCATACTCCACCACCACCTCATACTCCACCACCACCTCATACTCCACCACCACCTCATACTCCACCACCACCTCATATCCCACCACCACCTCATATCCCACCACCACATACTCCACCACCACCTCATATCCCACCACCACCACCTCATACTCCACCACCACCTCATATCCCACCACCACCACCTCATACTCCACCACCACCTCATACTCCACCACCACCTCATACTCCACCACCACCTCATACTCCACCACCACCTCATATCCCACCACCACCTCATACTCCACCACCACCTCATACTCCACCACCACCTCATACTCCACCACCACCTCATACTCCACCACCACCTCATACTCCACCACCACCTCATACTCCACCACCACCTCATACTCAACCATTACCATAAAGGATAAAACTTACTTAAGAATGTCTGTCAAATCTTCGTCGTGTCGTAGCTTAAGTTAGTCGACAGATTAAGTTCAGTTCGCTAAGGTGTTCATCCTCACTAGTTAAGGGGGGGGGGGGCGAAATTAACTTAGGAAACTGTGGAGATTCCTGTTTATGGTGACGTATGTATTGTAAATGAGGTTAAATCGGAATATGATAACCGGATGAACAATGTTGACCGGAGAGGTGAAAAAGTAGTGTTTATATTGAGACCGGCCTACAATATGGCGGGTGTGGTGGTGTGTAGGATGGTGGTGTGGTGGTGTGTAAGATGGTGGTGTGGTGGTGTGTAGGATGGTGGTGTGGTGGTGTGTAAGATGGTGGTGTGGTGGTGTGTAGGATGGTGGTGTGGTGGAGTGTAGGATGGTGGTGTGTAGGATGGTGGTGTGGTGGTGTGTAGGATGGTGGTGTGGTGGAGTGTAGGATGGTGGTGTGGTGGTGTGTAGGATGGTGGTGTGGTGGTGTGTAGGATGGTGGTGTGGTGGAGTGTAGGATGGTGGTGTGGTGGTGTGTAGGATGGTGGTGTGGTGGTGTGGTGGATTGTAGGATGGTGGTGTGGTGGAGTGTAGGATGGTGGTGTGGTGGAGTGTAGGATGGTGGTGTGGTGGTGTGTAGGATGGTGGTGTGGTGGTGTGTAGGATGGTGGTGTGGTAGTGTGTAGGATGGTGGTGTGGTGGTGTGTAGGATGGTGCTGTGGTGGTGTGTAGGATGGTGGTGTGGTGGTGTGTAAGATGGTAGTGTGGTGGTGTGTAGGATGGTGGTGTGGTGGTGTGTAGGATGGTGGTGTGGTGGTGTGTAGGATGGTGGTGTGGTGGTGTGGTGGATTGTAGGATGGTGGTGTGGTGGTGTGTAAGATGGTAGTGTGGTGGTGTGTAGGATGGTGGTGTGGTGGTGTGTAGGATGGTGGTGTGGTGGTGTGTAGGATGGTGGTGTGGTGGTGTGTAGGATGGTGGTGTGGTGGTGTGTAGGATGGTGCTGTGGTGGTGTGTAGGATGGTGGTGTGGTGGTGTGTAAGATGGTGGTGTGGTGGTGTGTAGGATGGTGGTGTGGTGGTGTGTAGGATGGTGGTGTGGTGGTGTAGGATGGTGGTGTGGTGGTGTGTAAGATGGTGGTGTGTAGGATGGTGCTGTGGTGGTGTGTAGGATGGTGATGTGAAGGTGTAGGATGGTGGTGTGGTGGTGTGTAGGATGGTGATGTGAAGGTGTAGGATGGTGGTGTGGTGGTGTGTAGGATGGTGATACTTGATACCAAAGCCCCGTAGGATTGTTGTACCTATTGCTGAAGCTTGTGAGGATTTAAGAGTTATTGGGTAGCACAAGGTCAGGAGGGTGGGGTTGAGGGTGGGCTGGGAGGGTGGGTTAGGTGGGCTGGGGTGGAGTGGGGTTGGGTTGGGTTGGGTTGGGTTGGGTGGAGTTGAGTCACACACACACACACACAATGCATATCTGTCCGTCCTGTCTGTCTGTCTGTCTGTCTGTCTGTCTGTCTGTCTGCCTTCCTTTCTGTATTAGCGTAGTTACCCTGAAACTTGTCGACTTGGTTTGGGAATATTGGATGGATGGTCGACCAGCTCTGTCATATCAGGATGGTGACTATAGGGATGTACAGTACAGGTGGTCACTGTTAAAGGTGTTACGAGGTCAAGAGGTCACGACCCTGCCTCTCTCCATGCTTTCCTTCCTTGCTTCCGTACTGCTCACCCTCCCTCCCCTGCCTTCCTTATAAATACTTCCTTCCTTTACTAAACCACCTCCTTACCTTCCTTACAAACCCTTCCTTCCTTCCTTTACTAACCTTACCTCCCTCTTCCTCTTCCTAACCTCCTTCCTAATCCTCCCTCCCTTTATCTATTTCTCCCCCCCCTCTCTCTCTCTCTCTCTCTCTCTCTCTCTCTCTCTCTCTCTCTCTCTCTCTCTCTCTCTCTCTCTCTCTCCCTCCTTCTTACCTCATTAGAGCGTCAATTTGTGAATTCTTTTGGACACTTTTGCATGTCTCAGGGTGTAAGACCAGCCTAATGGTGCTGCCTACCTGCCTCTGTTGCTGTCGTCCCACCTCGCTCTTCTTTCTCTCTCGTAAAGCCAGCAAGAGAGAGAGAGACAGAGAGGGAGAGAGAGAGAGAGAGAGAGAGAGAGAGAGAATGCTGGATGCATTTATCTTATTTTAGTAATTGAGAGAGAGAGAGAAAATTGTGTTGACGCATTGTCTTAGTTGAGTGAGCGAAAGAGAGAGAGATCTTTAATAATGATGCTGGTGGCTTTATCTTATACCATATTAACTCTTCTCTAAGTATTTTAAGTTACTCATTATGTGTATATTTATTCTTTTCTCTACCTCCTTTTATATATCGTGATTTTCTATTTATCTTAAAAAAAAACTACGTCGAGACAGATATAAACACGGGCGAACAAGAATAACACAAATACTGTCTTATTGAGGAATGCTTGGTCAGGTTTTTTCGGCTGGGGGTGCAAGGAAGAACCCTGGGCGTGATAGGGCCCTGGGTGCGGGGAGGAAAAAATCTCTCAGCGGGTCAGAGAGTCAAGGGAAGGTATATTAACAGAATCGCACACACACTCTCTCTCTCTCTCTCTCTCTCTCTCTCTCTCTCTCTCTCTCTCTCTCTCTCTCTCTCTCTCTCACATGTTAATCAAGACGACGTAGAAAGTTGCATTATATATTCATAGATGTTTGTGATAAAGGTAAGGATTTTGAGTAGTTCCTTGAGTGAAAGTAATATTTTGGAGAGTACTTTTTTGAGATAATGTACTTTTTGTGGGGTGAAAGTACTATTTTATTAGGTAGGTTGTACTGCTTTGTTGATTAAAAATACTGTACTATATTCTAGAGTGGAGTGAATATATGTACTAGATTTTTTAGTGAATTGTAATTATGAGAGTGAAACTATTTATTTATTTATTTTATTTATTTTATTTATTTATTTATTTATTTTTATTTATTTATTTTGTCAAGTGATCATGTCTTTCATAGAGCGAGTGTTTAGTTCCACACGCTTCACTTAACATGATAGGGGGGTAGGATAGACTCACACTCGAGCCAGGATAGACTCATACTCAAACACTCCAGATAGGATAGACTTACAAAAAAAGATTGATGGAAAAAGTAGTTGACATGATATTGAAAAAGTCTATTTCAATCTTGTGGTTTGTTGATCTTTTTCTGGCTGACGCTAGTTGTGTGTGGTGTGTGTGTGTGTGTGTGTGTGTGTGTGTGTAGACAAGTGTTAATACGTATCACATGTGTACACTATTATATACATACATTCGTACTGTAGAATATATATTTTCTCAAACGTGTCCTACATACATACATACTGTACATACATACTGTACATACATACATACATACATGTATTATGTATTACTATTACTTATAAACTTATACAGAATTTTAGGTCAGGTCAGGTCAGGTCAAGTTCTCCCCTTCTTTCAGGTATTCCTCCTTTTCTGCCTTCTTCCCTTTCTTGCCCTTGTTCTTCTTCTTCTCCCTCCTCCTCCACTCAAGACCTCACCAACATTAAGTGAGGGAGTTGAGGAAGATATGTCAATCTAAGTTTTGATTGGTTCACATAGCTACCGACCTTCTCTCTAATATAGCCACGTCACTTAACCTAACCTAACCTAGCCTAACCTAACCTAACCTAACCTAGCTTAACCTAGCCTAGCCTAACCTAACCTAGCTTAACCTAGCCTAGCCTAACCTAACCTAACCAACACACTACACCTTTATTTAATGTTGTTTATCTGTTCATTAATACAGGTCATTTTCTCTGTTATTGTTTTCTTTTTGTTTACTTAGTTTCCGTTTAATAATACCCACTTTTTTCTTTTTTTTTATCACTTGTTTGTAAAAGTCACTGTTTTTTGTTTTTTTGTTTATTTCAGTAATATATTTTTCGGTGTTTGTTTATTTGTTTCAGTAATTTACCTTTTCCATTAAGTAACTTTATAGTGACTTCAGCAACACAATTTTATCTGAGTCACGTCTTTCAAGAGTAATACCCCATGAGGCTTACGTCACTGTGGTAATTAAACTGAGATCTGTTGAAAGTTAACTGAGGATAAATAGTATTTTTTTTTATGTGTGTGTGGGGGGGGGGGGGGGGCAGGTTAATTGGTACATAAAAGCTCCTGTATAAAATATCTGGCATACCTGAGTGGTTGATGACGTCACATATGACCTCACACCCCCCCCCCCCCTGAACCTTCCACTGAGAGGTTTTTTTAAAGGCTTCTTCCTTCACCTCTTCATCTGGTGGAAACGTAGGATTTAAGGTCATATTATTTAAGGTCATATTATTTAAGGTCATATTATTTAAGGTCATATTATTTCAGGTCATTACTTAAGGTCATATTATTTAAGGTCATATTATTTAAGGTCATATTTTATCTCACCCAAACAAACATGTACAGTCCCCTTCACTTGTGCGTTTACAGGGACTCGTCTTATAAACATTTCATTAATAATTTTCTTTCAGATATTTATTTTAATATTTTAATTTGATTCCATAATATGTTTACTATAGTGAGTTTCCTTCTGTCAAACGTAAACAAACACAACGCTGCCACACTTAGAACCTGACTAGCCCCTGTAAACACACAAGTGAAGGGGACTGTAACTACTTTTTTCCAGATTTCATTAAAAATATAAACAACTGCGTTACATACTTCAGATTTGATCAGATTTTTGCCGACGTGTTTTATAATTTCATGCTTCAGTCGTCGAAAATAATCGTGATATTTACCTAAATTACGACCAACCAACGAAATCATATTAAAATGTCATAGTAATTAGTTTAGTATATTGGTAAGGCATAAAATCGGTAGAAATTGACCTCTTGGCAACCGTGACTCTGGTGCGGGTCCTCTGTCTGTTTACCTCTCATTTGGTGTCTGTCTGTCGTGGCGGATGGATGTGTGACTTATATTCTATTTTAATTCTATACTTAATTTTTTAGGTCTTATTTTGTTTTATTTTTATATATTATGTCATATTAATTTATTACAACGCTGTGAGTATGATGGTTTAATCCTGTGAGTATGATGGTTTAATCCTGTGAGTATGCTGGTTTAATCCTGTGAGTATGATGGTTTAATCTTGTGAGTATGATGGTTTAATCCTGTGAGTATGCTGGTTTAATCATGTGAGTATGATGGTTTAATCCTGTGAGTATGATGGTTTAATCCTGTGAGTATGATGGTTTAACCCTGTGAGTATGATGGTTTAACCCAGTGAGTATGATGGTTTAACCCAGTGAGTATGATGGTTTAACCCTGTGAGTATGATGGTTTAACCCAGTGAGTATGATGGTTTAACCCTGTGAGTATGATGGTTTAACCCTGTGAGTATGATAGTTTAACCCTGTGAGTATGATGGTTTAACCCTGTGAGTATGATGGTTTAACCCTGTGAGTATGATGGTTTAATCCTGTGAGTATGATGGTTTAACCCTGTGAGTATGATGGTTTAACCCTGTGAGTATGATGGTTTAACCCTGTGAGTATGATGGTTTAACCCTGTGAGTATGATGGTTTAACCCAGTGAGTATGATGGTTTAACCCAGTGAGTATGATGGTTTAACCCTGTGAGTATGATGGTTTAACCCTGTGAGTATGATGGTTTAACCCTGTGAGTATGATGGTTTAACCCTGTGAGTATGATGGTTTAACCCTGTGAGTATGATGGTTTAACCCTGTGAGTATGATGGTTTAACCCTGTGAGTATGATGGTTTAACCCTGTGAGTATGATGGTTTAACCCTGTGAGTATGGTGGTTTGACCCTGTGAGTATGATGGTTTAACCCTGTGAGTATGATGGTTTAACCCTGTGAGTATGATGGTTTAACCCAGTGAGTATGATGGTTTAACCCAGTGAGTATGATGGTTTAACCCTGTGAGTATGATTGTTTAACCCTGTGAGTATGATGGTTTAACCCTGTGAGTATGATGGTTTAATCCTGTGAGTATGATGGTTTAACCCTGTGAGTATGATGGTTTAACCCTGTGAGTATGGTGGCTTTGTACTCTGTCAGTGAGTGAGTGAAATATCTTCCCCGTCAGTGAGTGAGTGAGTGAGTGATGAATGATTAGGCGAGTGAGTGAGTGAGTGACTTCTCGGTGAGTTAGCGAATGAGTGAGTGGGTGAATGATTAAGTGAGTGAATGATTAAGTGAACGAATGAGTAAGTGAGTGAGAGAGAGTGTGTGAAAAAAAACCGAACCCAATATAAAGTTTATGTCGTGGCTCTATAAGTTTCTGGAATAATTCTAAAAGAGCTGAGGAGAACGTGATCAAGTGAAGGCAATATATAGAGCGCAAGTTTTACCTAACACAATCTAGAATGTTTTAAAAAAGTTGAAGGACAGAAAACTTTGATGTGACCGAGATGAAAGAATGATTTTTGCTGAAGTGTGAAGCTCTGGGAGTAGTGAGAGAGAGAGGAAGGGAGGGAGGAAGGGGTTAATGGGAAGGGAGAGGAGAGAGAAAGAAAGATTGTGGGACGTAAAGGGGGGAAGGGAAGGGGAAGGAGAGGAAGAAGAAGAAGGGGTGGTGGTGTTATAAAAATGTATATATAGCGAAAGTTCTACGATAATGTTTCAACTTGTATAAAAACTATATATGTCATTTATTTTACAGTCTCCCTCACCCTTTCCCTCCCCCTCACCCTGACTCCTGCATCTTCAGTTCCTTCTGTAATACACTCAAGCTGTGGTGTGGTGTCCCCCTTGGCTGTACAGTACATTAGGTGTTGCCAGGGTAGACTCAGTGGGTTAGCTGAGGGTGGGTTAGGTGAGGGTGGGTTAGGTATCACCACCACACACTACAGCCACGTATAATAATGGTTGCCCCTCGTGTCCAAGGCTGGCAGGTCTGAGGGCTACCTAGGCGTGAATTTGTTTAAGGTATCGAAGCTGTCGCCGAGTATATACCATAAGTTAGCGGAGATGTATGACTCAGTGTTAAGGAATAGTCCGAGAAGACCGGACAACTCGCTAACTGCATTGGCTAACCATTACCCCGGAACACGATCCGCAAATCGGTTAACATCCAGGTCCCCAATTACTGCTGGGTAGAGAGAGGCAAATGGTGTAAAGAAACTTACCAAGGGAGGCCAGGATGATGACCACAACACTACATACCCGTACCACAACACCATCCTACCACCAACACCACAACACCATCCTACCACCAACACCACACCACAACACCATATACTTTCTTCACATTGTCTACACATTGTCATCGCCCGCCTTTGATCCTCATCTTTGTCCAGGAGTTTCTTTGTCTTGGTAATGTTCCTCCGGGAAACTGTCGTGGCTCACGCGGGAGACTTTACCTAGGAAAATGTGCCGTCTTTAGCACTCATAAGATACATGCTAGTATCTCTCTCTCTCTCTCTCTCTCTCTCTCTCTCTCTCTCTCTCTCTCTCTCTCTCTCTCGGAACAGACACACACACACACAAATATTGCAATACCGTTCAACTTTCACCAAACAGAGACCACGGAACATTTTTTATATACTGTTTACCTCCAGAATATTTGGTAAGCGATAAAAAAATATAGACCAGCTGGCATGACAATTTGTGAGTGTGAAAAATATATAACTGGTGTTGTAACTTTTGGAGGTCTATAACAGTTATTATTATTGTTGTTTATTGGTAGTGTTAGTGAAGTTAAGTTTGTTTATTATTAGTGTTGTAGTTATTATTATTATTATTATTATTATTATTATTATTATTGGAGTTGTAGTTGTTGTTATTACAAATATTATCATTATTATTTATTATTATTATTATTATTATTATTATTATTATTATTATTATTATTATAGTGTTATTATTACTATTGCCATTATTATCACTTAAGTTATTATTTTTATTAAGCAAGATCTTCTCTCTTCCACAGGTGTGTACCATACCTTGTGTGTGTGTGTGTGTGTTTTACCTGTACTAGCCCAGGTAAATTAATTAAGCCTCCCACACCTGCCACCTATACTCACTCCACCCCAAGGTAAGATAATTAAGCCTCACACACCTGTCACCTGTACTCACTCCACCCCAAGGTAAGATAACTAAGCCTCACACATCTGTCGTAAGTCTTCGGGAATCTTACTTTCGTTTTCATAACTGTGAATAAGGATTTTAATTAAGGTAAACGTATCGAGTAGTCTTGACGTTAATCTGCCGCCATCTTTTTTGAAGGTAGGTTAGGTGTATTCTCAGTTAAGCTTGGGTGCTTATCTGGGTGTCGTATGTTGAGTGTAGTCATATATTTGTACACAGACGGTATACTGTGTAGGTGTGTGTGTTAGTTGGCACAGGTAGGCAGTGATTTTTATATGTTAAGATAACTAACTCTCTAACTCATTCACTTACTAATTGATTCTCTCTCTCTCTATCTCTAATCCTCTCTCACTATCTCTAACTCACTTTTGATATCTCTCTCTCTCTCTCTCTCTCTCTCTTATAAAACTGTCACCTCTGTAATTTTGATAAACTAAATTTAATTACTTATGACGCCGTATAAATTGATAGAAATTTATTGTCCTTTTAGACTAAACTATAGCCTAGAATAATTGAGTTTGAGGAATGGCGTTGGTAATGATGCTCTGTGTGTGTGTGTGTGTGTGTGTGTGTGATGCCTTAATTAACTTGTGCTGAAGTGATGGTGGTGGCACACACACACACACACACACACACACACACACATACATACATACATACAAACATACACAGATATGTAGATTTATAGACACAGACAGACAGACAGACAGACAGACAGGTATCATACATAGATACACAGACAGACACTAAACAGACAGGCAGAATGAGTAAGAAATATGGAGAGAGAGAGAGAGAGAGAGGAGCAAGTAATACTCTGATTTTATGACTGTAACTTAGGACCAATGTCACTCTTAAGAGAATACTTAAATAAATCATAATACTGAGACGAAAAAATCTCTCGAACAGGAAAGATTTTTTAAGAATTGGTTGAAAGCTTTTTGTTTGAATGGGAAAATCTTTTGGTGGTTGGAGGGGAAAGCTTTTGGTGAATGGAGGGAGGGTTTGGTGGTTGGAGGGTGTGTTGTGAGGCAAGGATGTTGTCTATCACCTGTACTGTTTGTTGCTGAGGGCTGAGGATTTCGTGGCGGAGGAGGTGAAGGGAGTGGCTGAAGAGGTCTTGACTAGTGCATGTACAGGTGGTGTGGACGACAGGAAGGAGGGGAGGTGTGAGTGGTTGAGGCTTTGGTGATGGTAGCTGATGGCATCCTTTAAGAACCTATTTGAGGAAGGCAGCGGTGATGGGAGTGAAGACAGCAGGTGTTGGTAGTGTGTTAGTGGGTGTTGAAGGTAAGGAAGAGGTACACAGGTAGCTGGATGGTTATGAAGAGAACTTTGGTCTACAAGAAGATGAAGTTGTTTACTGGGTAGTTGAGGACGACCTGAAGACATTGCTGACATAGGGAGTAGTGTTGTAGGGCGCCGAGAGCTGGACTTGGAGGAAGGAGGAGTCGGAGGGTTCTGAGGTGTGGACGTGGAGCAGGAAATAGAAAGTGTCATTTCCTGGAGAGAAAGGAAGACCGTGCGAGAGATTGATTTTTGATTTTGCCGCTTGCAGCGGCTACTTTATTGTGCACCCCACACTCATCCTGTGAGCGGTAGCGCAAAAGGATTACAGAGTATGGTTTACAAAGGGTCATAATAATTAACCCCCGTTGTCAGGATATTATGGCACTGAATGTTACACAGTATTTCATTTACATTATTTCTTTAGTTCTATACATAAAGTGTAACTTATTCACAAATGCGTGAGAACAGGCGTGTGAGGCAGTATGTCTGGCCTCACACTTTGTTATTCACATTTACGTGAGAGGTATTCAAGCAGATTGCGTATTTGGTTCTGGACATGAGAATTGATATAGTTACTAAGTGCAAAAAAGTGGATACAATCTTAATATGTCGGCTATCTTGCCATGAGAGTTGCTGCAGGTAGTGGGAGGAGACGCCACGTTCTGGAGACCCTGAGGAGGCAGAAAAATTGGATGGGTCATCTTGTAAGCGGCTCCTGCAAGAAGAGATTTTCTGGAGGGGCGCATTAATGGACGGAGCCTCGCGGTAGGAAGAGAATGACCGTGCTTGATGTTCCCAAAGGCAGAAAGACTTCCGGAGAGCGCCAGTCAAGGGCTGAAGACTGAGTGGTGTGGTGGAGGACCTCAGACGTCGACCCGACCTGCTGCTGGCTGATAGTCATTATCCTTTATATATATATATATATATATATATATATATATATATATATATATATATATATATATATATATATATATATATATATATATATATATATATATCCTCTTACAAGTCTCCCCAACCACCTCCTCCCACTCGTGCTGGAATGCCTCAGCCAAGAAAATATTTTTAGGAAGGGATCGAAACTTATACTGGAAGTTTCGTAATTCATGTATTGTGAGATAATGCTGCCGCCCACGTGTTTTAATTCCTTATCGTTTACCGGAATGTTTATACAACACACACTAGTTGCGTATGTGTGTGTGTAATAATAATAATGATACTAATAATACAGTACTAATAATAATTAACGGTTTATTAGAAATTATAGCAGCCATAACCTTAGAACATGCGAAAGACAAGAGTGGTAATTATTTAACACAGTGACCTAGGGAGAAGGTCATTTAACAAGGACTTCCAGCGTAGTTACAGCACAAAGGAGCGAACACCCAGCTTATCCGTGAGTTTATGAGGAGTTTAGCATCAATACAAGATCGCAGGTGCTGGATACTGTTGTGGGATGATGAGAATAGTGTAATAGCTTTGTTCTAAACCTTACAGATGACGTTACGATGATTAGAAAGAGTTGAGACCGTGGAGCAGTGTTGGGAGGGGGGGGGGTGAGCCTAGTCTTACACGCTCTCTGCTTCACTCTCTCTGGGAGGCTTCGTTGTGGAGCAGTTAAGGAAGTACAGACGACGAAACATGTGGAGACGATAGCTGGAAAATGTCACGGTTGTATTGTGTGGGTGGGTGGGTGTGGGTGGGTGTGGGGTAGGCGAACGTGATGATGTGGCATATCGACGTTAAGTATATTTTTCGGCCGCCAAACTTAATTTCCTCGTCGGCGGTTTTTATCGCAACAGTATTAAGTGAGCGGCCGACCCTGTGCAATTTTATACCATTGACTGTCAGGTGTGTGTGCGTCCAGTATGCGCATGTGTAACTGAGCGTATGTGTATGTATGTAGGTATGTGTATAATTCTCTCTCTCTCTCTCTCTCTCTCTCTCTCTCTCTCTCTCTCTCTCTCTCTCTCTCTCTCTCTCTCTCTCTCTCTCTCCCTCTCCCTTTCACTTCCCTTCCCTCGCCATCCTCCCCTCTCTGTTCCCTCTCACCTTCCGTCTCTCTCTTCTTTCATATTTTCATATTCCCCTCTTCCGTCATGCACCCTTCCTCTCCTCTTACATCATACGCTCTCCCTTCCCTCCTCTCCCTCCTTCCCTCGTCTCCCTCCTTCCCTCTCCCTCTTCCCCCTCCCTTCCTTGTTGCGTCATCATGGTTGATTTATTAGAGAGAGAGAGAGAGAGAGAGAGAGAGAGAGAGAGGGGGTGTGTGAGTAAGAGCCTTGTTTACTCTATCCAGGCTTATTCTTCCTCTCTCTCTCTCTCCTTACTCTTCTCCCTCTTCCTCCTCCTCCTCCTCTTACGTCACAGTCAATCTAAAACACTAAAAGAAACTCTTTGAGTGTATTGCCTTTGTCTCTTTCTTTCTTTTTCTTTCTTTCTTTCTTTCTTTCTTTCTTCGTCTTTTATTACCCTTTTGGTGTTGTCTTAAGTATTTGTTGTCCATGTTTTTCTTCAAAGTTTCAATTCTTATGTTTGTTCTTGTTAAATACTTAGTTTAACACACACACACACATAAGCATGTGTGTGTGTGTGTGTGTGTCAAGATATACGAGTATTAAAATTAACCTCTACGATATTTCCCGGGCAGAAAATATTGAGTTACCTGTCGGGACTCAATTAGTATTTTTTTTAACCCTTGACTTTTATTTCTTTCCTTTTATTCCTGAATGACTCTAAATTTTCCCTGACGATTTTGCAGTGGTCGACTTGTGTGTTGGGGGGTCACCTTCATCCCGTTTTCTATACTGTTTTCACCTTCATCCCGTTTTCTTTACCTTTTTTCCACCGTTTTCTCTCACTTTTCTACCCATGACTGATTTATTTCATACCTGTTTAAATACTTTTTTATTTTCTTTGATATAAATGTTTTCTTGGGCATTTTAGGGTAATTTAATTTGGGATGTTTTTTATTTTCGTTTTCTCTACCGTTTTCCTTAATTTTTTTTAGCAGTGACTTAAGTTATTTGAGGTCTATTAGGGGATAAATATTTTAGAGGTCGTTTTATCGTTCATCTTGAGAGGTGAAATATACTCCCTGAGCTTCTCCCTTCCTCCTTATCCTCCTCTTTTCTTCCTTCCTCCTCTTTCCCTTTTTCCTCCTTCCTCTTTTCCCTTAGTCCTCTTCGCCCTTCCTCCTTCTCTCACTTTCACCCACCTTCCGTTTTTGTTCCTCTCCTCTCCCTTTTTGCCTCTTCCATCCTTCCCTTCCTCTCTCCCTCCTTTCTACCTATCCCATCCTTCTTCCTTCCCTTCCTCTCCCTGCGTTCCCTGTTGTCTCCATTCCTTCCCCTCCCATGCCTCGTATCCCTTGCGTCATCTCCCTCCTCCTCCTCCTCCTCCTAGCCCCTCCTCCTCCTCCTAGCCCCTCCTCCTCCCAGCCCCTCCTCCTCCCAGCCCCTCCTCCTGCTCCCGTCCCCTCCTTCTCATCCTCCTAGCTCCCCCTCCTCCTCCTCCTCCTAGCTCGTCAGTATGCAGGTTGATCATGCCTCTCACTTTACTTTCCAGGGAGATGGTCCACCCCTTAGAAGGAGTTACCTACCCCCCTTTCTCTCCTTTTCTTCTTCCACCACCACCATCCTCCTCCTTCCTCTTTCTCCTTCCTCTTCCACCACCATCCTCCTCCTCCTCCTCCTCCTCCTCCTCCTCCTCCTCCTATCCTCCTCCTCTTCCTCCTCCTCTTCCACCATCATTCTTTACCTCCTCCTCCTCCAGCAGGTAGTGTCTAGGGAGGCAACAAGAGCTCTCCTTCACAAGGTATCCTGGCTTACGTCGCCATCACCTGGGGGGTCGAGAACGCGTCTAGCTGTGGTTCCAGTCTCGGGGGAGTTGCGACGCCATTTTCCTTACCGAGTTTCGTACCTGTGTTGAGTTTGACTCGTTCGTACAACTCCAGGTAAAGAACGAAAATTAACCTACGATCTTTTGTGCATTTATCTTTGGTACGTAGGTCAGGTCAGGTTAGGTCAGGTCAGGTTAGGTTAAGCGAGAGAGTTGAGTTGTCGTAATTTAGGCGGAAAAATTGTCGTACTAACTTAGAGAATTCAGATGGTCAGCTATTTCTCGTTCACTGTGGGATTTCTTTTTGTTTCGTTGCGTTTTCTTTCGACATTTTACGTTCGGATATGTTGTAGACACTCACGGTAAACTTTCTTACTAAATAAAAATGTGAGAATCTATCCAAATGACTAGCTTAAGTTACGACAAAAATATTAATTTTCAAGTATTCGTAAGTTAAATAATCATTATTAATTGACAATGTGGGGAAGCATCTTAACTGACTAACCTAACCTAACCTAACCAAACTGAACCGACGACTTTTACCTCGTAACTGGATGTGAGAGAATGCATCGAACTGACTGACTGACTGACTGACTGACTGACTCATCCTATGAATCAAATATGTATTAAAAAAAATCGTAAGATAACTTTTTTCTCGTAAGTAGGGAGGGGTGGGGACCGCATCAACAACGGTCTGAAATAAAGTCGAAATCTTTATACCTAAGACTTAACTAGATAGCATTTTCTTGTCCCTAGTTAAGGCAAAAGAAAAAATCTTTGCAGATCTTTGAGAATATGGAATGTGGTGCCGGGAGGTGTGGATAGCCGGATATATTTTTCATGTTAGTCCCTTAGTATATTGGAGCCGGATATTTTTTATGTTCGTCTCAATGTATTGGAGCCGGATATTTCGAGGAGTCCGTCACAACGCATTGGAGCCGGATATATTTTTCATGTTCGTGACAACGTATTGGAGCCGGATATATTTTTCATGTTCGTCACAACGTATTGGAGTCGGATACTTTTTTTTTGTCTCAGCGTATTAGAGCCGGATATTTTTTGAAGTCTCTACGTACCCAAGTCGGATATTTATTAAAGCCCATTTACGTACCCGAACCGGATGTTTTGTTCGTTTTTTAATTATTTTTTTTTACTTACCTGAGCCGGTTATCTCTAAAATCCGCCTTTAAGCACTTGAGTCGGATATTCTTCTTTTTTTTCTTTTTTTTTTTTGGTCGTTAGTTGAAAGTTTTCCCATCTACCAGTATTTATGTTTTGGGCAGGAGAGAGAGAGAGAGAGAGAGAGAGAGAGAGAGAGAGAGAGAGAGAGACCATTAACCCAGTGGACGACCTCATTAGTAGTGAAGGTGATGAACGGTCAAGCACACCTGTTCCTAATGATCCACAGGCACACGGTGTCTTTAGTAATAGTAATAATAATAATAATAATGATAATAATAATAATAATAATAATAATAATAATAATAATAATAATAAAGATATGGTGCTAACGAGGGGGTAAGTGATCTGTTCCCCTCACACGGTAGTTTGGCCCCTGATGTTTCCTACACCCCCCCCCCCTCTCCCTCTTAGTCTCCCCGGGGTGCGCTTCTGTCCACAGTTGACTGTGACAGAAGTTAATTATCAGGAACAGTTGCTGTGTCTGGTTGTAGAGCATCACAGTACGAGGACTCGGCCTGTCTCTACTGGTGGCTCCAAGACTAATGTTAGCATCAGACTTGGAGAATTATTTCCAATCTATACCTGGACCATTGTTACCTACAACTGCGTCAAGTTTTACCGTTGAGTTTTCGGTGATACTCGTAGATTGTCACCCTCGAGTACAGAAGTTTCACCATTTTTTTTTTTTTTTTAGTAATTCAAGGACCAGCTTTTGAGTCTTTAACACACTTCATCCTCTGGTGCTTGAGGTACTGAGGTGGGTCTTCCTAATAGAGCGACTTGGGTGTTAGGTCAGTTTGTGCTAGGGACCTTCACACGTGGGTGGTGAGAAGGAAGACCGGGGCCTCTGTGTACCGCTTAGTCCCTGTAGCTCAACCACTCCGATATCGGGTTATTTGTTCTGGGATTTCAAACCGCCGTATATAAGTGTTTGGATGCCGCTGTTGGCACAAACAAGCTCCGGGGATTACAACAGAGATTCGCCCCAGGACGTATCCTTGAAATGGCACCAAGGTGGTAGACTATCCTGGCCAAGTTTAGCATTGGCCACTCTAGTCACCACACTCTGGCTCTTGGATGACCCGAGAGCCAGTGTGTGGTGACTACCTGGCCTCTTAACTATAAAACACTTCCTGGATGAGTGTGAGGCTGGGTGACTATAGGAGCCAGCATCTCTCCAGGACTAAGGATGGATTTTTTTAGTTTATAAATTTTTAAGTTAGCTTTTTATAATCCTTTAAGTATAATTATATCTATATATTAGTATTTTATCTATAGTATTATGGTGAACCTGTTTAAGTCTATACAGAGTCACACGACTTAATGTTAACGACGCCAGATGAACAGATCAGTCATACAGGTGTGGAGGACATGTAACTGACCCCAGCTCCTCCCCCCTCCCCTCCTCCTCTCCCCCCTCCCCTCCTCCTCTCCCCCCTCTCCCCCCTTCTGCCCCCTCTCCCTCCTTCACTATTTTACTTCCTATTTCTTAGGTATTATCTCCATCACCTTTTCTTGCATATTCTCTCACTCACCCCCTTTACCTATCTTCCTCTCCTCATCCTCCTCCTCCTCATTACTCATTTTCATTGTTCATTTATTCTTTTTACCTTCTCTTGTTTACTCTCCCCCTCTCCTTCACTCTTCTCATGTGACTTCTCTCCTCCTCTCCTTTCTCTTCGATTGTCCTTCTTCCTTTCTCACCCCACCCATCCCCTTTACTCTCCACCTCCCTCTCCTTCAATCTCTCTCCCCTCATGTGCAAGAGAAGAGAAGGGGGTTGTGGGAGGGGAGGGGCGGGAAGAGGGGGTGTGGGAGGGGAGGGGCGGGAAGAGGAGGTGTGGGAGGGGAAGAGGGGGTGTGGGAGGGAAGTGGAAGAGGGGGTGTGGGAGGGGAGGGGCGGGAAGAGGAGGTGTGGGAGGGGAGGGGCGGGAAGAGGGGGTGTGGGAGGGGAGGGAACGGAAGAGGGGGTGTGGGAGGGGAGAGGCGGGTAGAGGGGGTGTGGGAGGGGAGGGGGACGGGAAGAGGGGGTGTGGGAGGGGAGGGGCGGGGCGGGAAGAGGGGGTGTGGGAGGGGAGGGGCGGGAAGAGGGGGTGTGGGAGGGGAGGGACCGGAAGAGGGGGTGTGGGAGGGGAGGGGCGGGAAGAGGAGGTGTGGGAGGGGAGGGGCGGGAAGAGGGGTTGTGGGAGGGGAGGGACCGGAAGAGGGGGTGTGGGAGGGGAGGGGCGGGAAGAGGGGGTGTGGGAGGGGAGGGGCGGGAAGAGGAGGTGTGGGAGGGAAGTGGAAAAGGGGGTGTGGGAGGGGAGGGACTGGAAGAGGGGGTGTGGGAGGGGAGGGGAGTGGGCGGATGGGCAGGTTGCCAAGTCAGGATGGACTGGCACACCACAGTATCTCTCCACACAACCCCACTGCACCTCACCTCACCTTTACCCCACTTTGCCTCTCCTCGCCTTACCTCTCCCCACCCTTAACCCACTTTGCCTCTCCTAGCCTTGCCTCATCTCCAGCCTCATCTTAACTCATCTCGCCTTGCCTCCATCTCACTTTGCCTCACCTTACCTTCACCTTGCCTCACCTCACCTTGCCTCACCTCACCCCACCTCACCTTGTACCTTGACGATTATTCAGGAATGCAGTGTTGAAGATATTGTGAATAATTATTACAGTACTACTTTAAGAACAGACAGACAGACAGTCGGAACAAAAGCAAAAGTGACAGCAGGGGACAGTACCTAGACGACACACACACACACACGCTATTTCCCCCAACAACAGAGCGACCAGTCCTAATGTTTTGATCAAGTTAGCGGAAATTTCGTTAACTAAAAATGGCCGCTCAAGTGACCAATTATAATCGGATCTTGACTTATGGAACTGATCCGAGGTCATTTAGACACCTCGGACTACACGGAAATGGCAGTGCAAGGTCACGTACGTACAAGCCAAGGACACGGACGCAGAAACGGCAGTGCTTGATTCCTATTGGGTGAATTCGTTGAAAGATAATGATGGTGATTATGTTGTTAGTCTTGTTATTATTGTTGTTGTTATTGTCTTACTACTGTTGTTGTTGTTGTTGTTAATGTCTTGTTGTTTTCTTATTGTTATTGTTGTTTGTGTGTTGTTTGTTTGTTTGTTTGTTTGTTTGTTGGTGTTGGTGTTATTGTTGATGGTAATGATGACAGTTTTATAACGTCTCGTCTGCAACATGTAAGAGTCCTCCTCCTCTTCTTTTCTCACCCCCCCCCTCTCCTTCTCCTCTTCCTTCCTCTTTCCTATTTTTCCTCTTCATTCCTCTTCCCCCTCCCCTTTTTCTTCTTCCTCCTCCCCCTTCTCCTCCTCCCCCCCCCTTCTCTTCCTCCTCCTCACCCCCTCCTCCTCCCCCCCTCCTCCTCCCCCCCCTTCTCCTCCCCCCTTGTCTTCCCCTCTTCCGCCTTCCCCTCTTCCTCCCTCCTCTTCTTCCCTGCCACACTATTATCGTGGGCGAGTACTTGCACCTACCAGTCACCGTGCCGGGTGGCTAAATAAATTGACTCCCCTGTTGTGTGTGTGTGTGTGTGTGTGTGTGTGCGCGCCTGAACACAGCTGGTCACACCCACAAGTTTTCACCACGCAATTCCAAGAGTCTCAACGTCTAATTCTCCCTCCTAACTAGAGACCCTGAGAACTAACTTCACTTTTGAATTAGTAAATGGCGTCAGAATTGTACTTTGACTCTACTTACAACGAAAAGGAAATATCTTATACGAATCCTTTGAGAATCCTTCGTTGTATCGTAGTTTAAGTGTTAAAAATCGTTCTATCTCACCAGTTAACGTAATAAGTAATCATAAGAGGCTTTGGGAATACGTGAGAGAGAGAGAGAGAGAGAGAGAGAGAGAGAGAGAGAGAGAGAGAGGACCCACCATTATTTCTTCAACTTGGTCTTGATGAAGTTTGTGAACCTGACGACCCGCAGAAAAATAATTAAAAAAAAAAAAACAACTTTGTCTTGATAAAGGTGACGCTAGACTGAGGTTGATAGATAGATAGATAGAGATATTTGGGTATTTTTCTGTGGTTAACTTTCGTGTCAAGATAAGAAGGCGGGAAAAGAGAGAGATAAAGAAGAAGAAAGAAAGAGAAAGATAGGAACAGAGAGAGAGAGAACAGTACACACACACACACACACACCACCTGTTCCGAGTCAGGTATGAAAACATTGCCCGGACCACACGCTGAGAAGCACCTTCCTCCCTTCTCTCCTCTTCCATCTTCTTTTCTCCTTCTCTCCTCCTCCCCTCCCCCTCTCCTCCTCCTCCTCTTCTCCTCCTCTTCTCCTCCTCCTCCTCCTCCTCCTCCTCCTCCTCCTCCTCTCCTCCCCCTCTTCTTCTCCTCCCCCTCTTCTTCTCCTCCTCCTCCTCTATACAAGTATTTCCTGTATCTTGCCTGGATGCGTTGATGCCCAGAGAGAGAGAGAGAGAGAGAGAGAGAGAGAGAGAGAGAGGAGCTAATTACAATGACTGGGGAGGTATAAGGGAAACTGACTAAAAGTACGGATAATGAGACATAATTGGTGATAAAGGGGGTGCAGAAGGCGAGGCAAGATTACTGGAGTTTGATAAATGAAGTAGAAAGGGGATAATAAGAGGAGATGGGAGGGAAGTGGAATAATGAGAGAGAGATGAAGAAAGAAAGAATGGAGAATAAAGAGAAATGAGATAATGATTGAGTGACAAGGGGATGAGATGATAATGGAGGAAGAGAGAGAAGTGAAGTTATGTAGAGAGAGAGAGAGAGAGAGAGAGAGAGAGAGAGAGAGAGAGAGAGTGTAATAATAATAATAAACGGTTTATTAATAGAGTTGCAGACGGTGGCTGAAAATATACAGACTTACATGTGATTTAGACATAATGATATAATATGCATTGAATACATTTACAGGGCTGTACAGTACATAAATCAGGAGTTGTTTATTATTTTAACAATAGATGGGATGGTGCTGTTCTTATATCTATCGGTGCGGGCTCTTATGGGCTGAATTTTGTTGTAGTGGCGGACTGCGGGAGGTGGGTGGGGGGGCTGCAGGTGGCGATGTGTGTGTGTACAATGAAGAAGAGAAATTGGACGATGGAAGGTACAGAGAGAGAGAGAGAGAGAGAGAGAGAGAGAGAGAGCGTGTGGAGCTATCAGGAGTGCCAGGCCAACCAGGGTCGACGGGCGGACGGACGTATATTCAGAGAACGGAAGAAGAGAGGATGGGCAGAGAACGGAAGAAGAGAGGATGGGCAGAGAACGGAAGAAGAGACAAAAATGATAATTCAACACAAATTCTCCTTTTTTTCCAAGGCCACACAGGGAGGTGCATCGCCCTCTGTGGCTGGAGAAAAATAAATAGTTTTGAGAGATGCCTAATTGACAGGTAGTTAGATGGCCATTGGTAGATAGCAGGGTAGAAAAAAATTAAAGAAAAAGACAAGGAATGAGTAGAGAGAATGGGAAAAGGGAAGGAGAGAGAGAGAGAGAGAGAGAGAGATTTGAAGTACATATTTTCGAACTTGTTGAACCACGGGAGAAATTATCTCGGGCGGAAGGAATTTCGTCTCATTGGCTGAGGTAATGATCTCTCTCAGTTTAAGGTAAGTATCTCTCACAGGTCAAGGTAAGTATCTCTCACAGGTCAAGGTAAGTATCTCTCACAGGTCAAGGTATGTATCTCTCACAGGTCAAGGTAAGTATCTCTCACAGGTCAAGGTAAGTATCTCTCACAGGTCAAGGTAAGTATCTCTCACAGGTCAGGGTAAAGATCTCTCACAGGTCAAGGTATGTATCTCTCACAGGTCAAGGTAAGTATCTCTCACAGGTCAAGGTAAGTATCTCTCACAGGTCAGGGTAAATATCTCTCACAGGTCAGGGTAAGTATCTCTCACAGGTCAAGGTAAGTATCTCTCACAGGTCAAGGTAAGTATCTCTCACAGGTCAAGGTAAGTGTCTCTCACTTTATCTCGTCAAAAGGTATGAGAGAGATAGTGAGATTACCAAGTTGTTTTTCTTATTAATTTTTCGTTTTAATTCCATCGTTTTTGTGGTTTAAGTGAGAAATAATTTATTCACAAAGCTATATTATTGAGAGAGACATTAATGAGAAATAATTTGATCATAATGACTTCTCTCACTCCGTAAAAAAAAACTACATTAGTGAGACATAAGTGAGACATATTTTGATGTTAATATCTCGTGTCTCATCTCTTGAACGTATTGAGGCATTTCTTGATAATTGATAACCCCACCCCAACCCACCCTCACCCCACCCCAACCCACCCTCACCCCAACCCACCCTCACCCCACCCCAACCCACCCTCACCCCACCCCAACCTCACCCCACCCCCCACCCCCACCCCACCCCCCACCCCCACCCCCACCCCACCCCCACCCCACCCCCCCCAACCCACCCCACCCCAACCCAACCTCACCCCAACCCCACCCCAACCCACCCTCACCCCAACCCCACCTCCACCCAACCCCACCCCACCCCACACCCCACCCTCACCCTCACCCCAACCCACCCTCACCCCACTCCCACCCCACAAACATTAATAAGACACCTTCCATCTCACACACACACACACACAGGACACGGTGGACCAAACAGACGAGGAGGACATCAGCAAAAACTCCACAGGGTCTCCCAAGATCCGTAAGAAGAGGAAGAAGCGACAACCCAGGACGGTGATCAATCCTTATGGCAATGTTTACTTCTACTGGCTGTGTGTGCTCACCATCTGTGTCCTGTACAACCTGTGGACGCCTATAGTGAGACAGGCCTTCCCCGAGCTACAGCGGCGACCACAGCCTCTCTGGTGAGTGGGTGTGTTAGTATTACGTGTGTGAGAGAGAGAAAAAGAGAGAGAGAGAGAGAGCGAGCGAGCGAGGTAGCTTCCACTCCCCTCCCTTTCTTGTATTTATCCCCCTTTTCCTCCTTTCCTTCTCTCTCCTCCTTTCCTTCTCTTCTCTCTCCTCCTTTCCTTCCTTTCCTCTCCTCCCCTCTCGCCTCCCTCTTTCTTCACACTTTCCTTTCCCCGAGAATAAATATATCGGGGCAGCTGTGATCTATTTTGACAACACTACCTCCCAACCAGATGATGGTAAAACCCCCTGCAGCTCAGTGTGTTTCTCGCCTGCAACACTTGGCAGGAGTCCCATCCTGTCCCCTACCCTCCTGGAACACTTGGCAGAGGTCCCATCCTGTCCTCTGTCTTCCTGCAACACTTGGCACAGTGCCCACCATACATTATCCTGCAACACTTGGCACAGTGCCCACCATACATTATCCTGCAACACTTGGCACAGTGCCCACCATACATCATCCTGCAACACTTGGCACAGTGCCCACCATACATCATCCTGCAACACTTGGCACAGTGCCCACCATACATCATCCTGCAACACTTGGCACAGTGCCCACCATACATCATCCTGCAACACTTGGCACAGTGCCCACCATACATCATCCTGCAACACTTGGCACAGTGCCCCCCATGCATCATCCTGCAACACTTGGCACATTGTCCACCATGCATTATCCTGCAACACTTGGCACAGTGCCCACCATACATTATCCTGCAACACTTGGCACAATGCCCACCATACATCATCCTGCAACACTTGGCACATTTCCCACCATACATTATCCTGCAACACTTGGCACAGTGCCCACCATACATCATCCTGCAACACTTGGCACAGTGCCCACCATACATCATCCTGCAACACTTGGCACAGTGCCCACCATACATCATCCTGCAACACTTGGCACAGTGCCCACCATACATTATCCTGCAACACTTGGCACAGTGCCCACCATACATTATCCTGCAACACTTGGCACATTGCCCACCATACATTATTCTGCAACACTTGGCACAGTGCCCACCATACATCATCCTGCAACACTTGGCACAGTGCCCACCATACATTATCCTGCAACACTTGGCACAGTGCCCACCATACATTATCCTCCAACACTTGGCACAGTGCCCACCATACATTATCCTGCAACACTTGGCACAGTGCCCACCATGCACCACCCTGCAACACTTGGCACAGTGCCCACCATACATCACCCTGCAACACTTGACACAGTGCCCACCATACACCACCCTGCAACACTTGACACAGTGCCCACCATACACCACCCTGCAACACTTGACACAGTGCCCACCATACACCACCCTGCAACACTTGGCACAGTGCCCACCATACACCACCCTGCAACACTTGACACAGTGCCCACCATACATTACCCTGCAACACTTGGCACAGTGCCCACCATACCAGTTTCATCAATGATATTTGTGAAGAAAAATATTAGCAAGAGATTTAACAGTGACCTGACCTGACCTTGTCATTTATATTCATCCTTTGAAGACAGGACGAGCTGTGTTGTGTGTCTGTCTGTCTGTCTGTCTGTTAACATTTTGGTTTCCTTAATGATCCTGGATCTTTGGGTTAGAGGTTATGGTCTTTGTTGATAAAATAGATTTAGTCGACGAATACATAACATTAACTTTTAACCTAAGTTTTAGCCCTTCCACCCCTTTATTAAATGTTATAAAGAAACTGTATCTTATAAATCTGTCATTGCATTATTGTTTTGGTTGTGCCCATACTATAGTACTGTTGTATATTGCTAGAGAAGACTTTACATATACTCGAGTGTAACATAACTCCTGCTTGTTGTGCCTGCAGGTACTTGTCAGATGGGATGACAGATATGATCTTCCTGTTGGACATCCTGATACAGTTCCGCACGGGGTACCTGGAACAAGGCCTTATTGTGTACGACTTCAAGAAGCTGGCCAATCACTACATGCATTCCCGGAGCTTCATGCTCGACCTCGTCTCCCTCTTCCCTTTAGATATCTTACAACTTTTGGTGAGTCCTTTCTTTTACCCCCAGGCCCCGTTGTGGGTCGTTTGACCTGTGCCCGGGTAGGCTAATTCCCGTAAAAAAAAGAAAAAAAAAAGAGTCTTTATATGGCATTTGATCTGCTACGGTCCTGTGCCTCTAAAGAATCTATTAATATTTCACTAGCAGATTAAAGGATGAACTTGCAGAGAATACATCCATATATTTTATTTATTTATATGCTTTTAAGTTTAATTTCCACCCATTGGAAGTTGTGTTATAGTGAATCGTTCATGTCCCTGCCGCCCCCCTCCCAGCATCGTTCAGTTCCAGAGACTTTTGCTTCTCAGTACAACACCTTGGACAGTTGCTGCTTCTCCAGCTAAAAGTCCTGTATCTACCCCTGATTTTAATTTCTGAATAAATTTGTAAAGCTCAGACTTAATTATGTACATTATTATTTTGTTGTTTTAAAAGGAAATAATGTTTATATGAGCATTATGTATCCTGAGAAATGGTGTGGACCTCTTGCTGTGTTATACCTTATAGTAGATGTCGTCAAGCTTCATCCTTACATATAATTACTTCAGTATTAAGTACCATTTTCTCATACCTGTTTTTAGTTATGTCATCCCTTTGTTTTCTAATGCATCTTATTTTTATCTGTAAATTATTAGGGTGTACAAAACACATGTGGTTATTGGTTAATGCACAATTACCAATGTCATGACTTAGTCCTCGTTAGCAGTACAAGTGGTTAATGAGCAATACAGGTGCATGATCCTATAGACATTAGTACAGTACATATCATTGATCTCCGTCCTACAGGCAAAGTTCATTACAAGATTGTAACTAGTATCAGGTTATTTATTTATCATAATAAGATAATGTTATCTGATAGAACAGCCTCAAGGAACCATTCCTCAAAACTTTAGTCAATGTGATTTTTTGTGAAACTAGTACTGTACACTCGCTTCAAAAAGTATCTGCAAAATTTTTTGGCGAGACAATATGACACAACGAATGAAGGATTTTGACAACCCTACTGGGACAACAGGAACTGCAGTGTTCATTTTGACATCCATCGGACCCCGCCTTGCAGATACTTTCTTTAGCACGTGTACATGAGGTAAATGCACCCTGGTATTATGGCCCTACGGAATTATCACCACTAGGACTGTTACCCCACAACTTTACAGTAAAGCTTCTTCCAGTACCGCACTTAATCTCAGTTTGAATGATTTTGAACTTTTCTCAAAGTAAACTTGATGTATAATACCTTACTCACAATTACTGTACAGTATGTAACAGTTAGCACAATGTAGAGCACCTGCTTACTCTAACTGTATTCTTTCAGATTGGGACTCACCCCATCATTAGATTTCCAAGATTTATTAAGGTATATCGTGTGTACAACTACTACTATATGGTAGAGTCGCGTACGTTGTACCCCAACATGTGGCGTGTGGTCAACCTTGTACATATTCTCCTCCTCCTGGCCCATTGGTTCGGCTGCTTTTACTACATGTTGTCTGAGGCTGAACACTTCAGGGGCGACTGGACCTACCCTTACCATGATCTTGGTAAGTGGAAGTTCTTCATCTACCATACCTCGCCAAAAGAAGGCTCTGGTTCTGGTTTGTAGGTGAAAATTCTGTGCGATACTTCTTGTAAGAACATTCACTAACATTATATTGTATGTGAGGCTGTTACTTAGGTGTCACCCCTTAGTCTCTACACTAGGGCTGAAAGTCAAATAGGCCTCAGTCATAATAGACCCCAATCTAACCAAACTTAACCATTACGATTGGAATTAAATAGGACTGAGGTCCCTTAGAATTGAGATCCATAACAATTGTACAACAGGTCTAATGGTTAGATTAGAGCCTATTAGGAGTGGAGCCTATTTGACCAGTCACCTCCTTTGGGATATAAAGATAAAGCAATCATAACACAGATGCAACTTGCAAGAATCTGTTGAAAGTTTGGTAACCAACTTTATCATTATGGAAAATTATGTACAGTATTTCAAAAAGTAAAATTATGTAGTCATAACAGTATGGCATCATTCACATGTTTCTTTATATATACAGTATCTTATGTGCAGTGTGAAATGTGTGTACAGTACATGAAAAAGTACATATATACAGTATTACCCCGCTTTACGCGGTTTCACTTTCTGCGATTTCTCATTTACGCCGTGCCTCGCCAGAACCGAACTTTCACTTTCTGCGGTGCATCTACTCATATACGCGGGAAGTGGCGCGGGCAGGATGCGCACAAGGCCGCCCAGTCATCAAAACATTACCGAGTTCTTCACCCGCCACCCACCACAGCCGGCCTAAGTCAGTGATAGTGAGGATATGGACTTATATGGACTTTGAGGGGTTTGACAAAGAGGCCCTGCAAGCCTATGTGGTGGATATTGATACAATTGATACAAGTGATACAGGTGAGGGCCAATAATCTGCTCTCTGCCTTGGAACCAACCCCCCATCCCTGTGTGCCCAGCCATCTTTTCTACTAACGTAAGTGTTAAAAAAACTAATATTATTGATATTTCTCTTAATTATTAATTGTGTGTGCATACCATCATAAAGTTAAGATAATATTTTTACTACAACATAGTTGTGTGTCGTCAAAAAGTGGAGTTTGGGGGTCGGGCCAGTCTCTATTGGAATTAATCCCATATGTTCTGTTGTTCACTTTACGCGGTTTTCACTTTACGCGGTACCCTGTGGGTTCAATTGACCGCGTAAATCGGGGTACTACTGTAGTACAGTATAGTATACCCTGTGTATGATTGGCAATGACTAACCATTTGTTTTTCATAAGTTTGCTTGACCGAGAGACCTAGAAATTCTTTAAGGAAGTTATGAAGAAACTTTTTGTCTTTGTGTAATGCATTTGCAGCTACAGTATGTTCCATTTTCTTAATATGGCAGAGCTCATGTATGTCACTTGTGTTTGTGTGTTTTAGAAGGTTTACCGATATAGTTTCAGTGTAGGCTTCTAAAACTAGTTCATGTGGCAAATGTTGTGGAATATTGTACATGGTTAAATTAAACTTTTGTGTCTTGTAAGTCTGCTTAACTGTGAAGGTGATATTGGGGATGGTGGTGTCGGGGTCATGGTGTTGTACAGTATAAAAATTATGTAACAATTAAGCACCCCAGTTTATTTCACCTAAGATTAGCCATATTAATGCTTACTTAACCTGGCCTCATATTCATGTGAATTGTTTTGTTGTGTTTTTTCATGTCATTTTTTACTCCCATTTATTATGCCTCTAGTGTAGTGGTAAGATATTTGGTCAAGCATATTATAAATTTTGGCTCCAATGTCATCCCAGATGATGGTGATGATATTACTATATGTGATCGTAGTGTTGATGATGATGAAGGCAGTATTGGCGATGGTGTCTCTTACTGATGATGGTGATGGCCTAACATTCATCTTTTCACTATTTTCATAGATTCAGATTTCAAGACTCTGTCAAGAAAGTACCTCGGTTCAGTATACTGGTCGACCCTGACGCTCACCACCATCGGCGACCTTCCCACCCCAGAAACTAACAGGCAGTAAGTGCAACACATTAACGTACCTTTTTTGTGGGTTTGTAGAGACATTAGTTTTTTCTCTCTCTTTTTTTTCAAGTTTGGGAATACTGTAGTGGGTATGTTGACAAGAAAAGAAATTAATCACAGTTTGGTAAGTGTTTATTTTATTTTTAGTGGTTTATTATTATTATTTTACACAACCAATACCACTGGTGGAGGGTACAACTCACTAATCCCTGGACCCTGACCCAGAGCCTAACCAAAGCTAATGTGACCTTAAACTACCCACCTTAATCTACTGTCCCCTTACCTAGTCTAATCATAGGTAATTTGATCTAACCAACCCCTAACCTAACCCAACCTATCCCTGACATAAGCTTATTTAACCTAACCAAATCTACAGTTTTAACACTTCGATTTAGGTCTGGTTCTGGGTTCAGGGATTAGCTTGGCCCATAGTGGAGGTCATGTGTCCTTCCTTTATAATACAGCTGATTAAGTAAGTTCAGATATGCTGTGGCGTCTCTGCATTATACATTACTTTCTTGAATTTTTTTTATTTAACTTTTGATACGGTATGGAGAGGTGTAGGTCAGGTTGTGTGTCGTATTGGCTAGAATTTTTGACTGGGAAATCCACCCTAAGATTTTTCAAAGTAGCATTAAATCAGCTCTGTCTGTGAGATGTCCTTTATAATGGACATATTGACTTCTGAATAGCCACACTCCCCCAAAAAAATCCCCAGATAAAGTAAAAGATTTGAGTATCATAGTAAGTTTTTCAATGCCATAAGATACAAAATGCAGACTATATTATCATCCGAAATTATGACGGAAAACTCTGTTATGTTCAAACCTCGTTACTGATCCACTCACCACTTCTTAAGGGGTCATATCAGGGGTTGAGAAATATTTGGGGTGTGTCTGGGCCAAATAATCAGTGGCCTGTCAACTTTAAACCTCTCAACTTAAACAAATACAAAAGTTCAACTGTGTGTTGGTCCCATCACACCTAAAGTGTTATACTGTATTTATTTAACTTGAGGAGTTTAAAGTTGTCAGGCCACTTTGAACCAAACACATGCCATAAACATCTTCCTGTCATACATGCACATACATACATACACACATACATACATACATATACTGTACATGTAGTATATATAAATGACTCCTTAAGAAGCCCATGATTCTTCCCCCACCAGCACAACCTTGGCCCAGCACTATGCGTTAACCTCCAGGACCACAAACTCTACACATGCTAGCATAGAAAAGTTTATTAGAAAGTGAACCACTGTATCATAATGCTCTGTGGCCACCTCATCCAAGTCTTTACCTTTACTCAACATTTAGGGAGTTCTTGTGTTAGTTCTTGCCTGCCAGTGCCAATTTAAGGAAAATGATAATGATTTAGTATATAAAAAATCTCTTAATACTGTAATTAATAGATATTTTTCCCTAGTGCCATAATTTTTATTTATTTTTTATAATAGAAGACATTGAATTAAATGTCGCTCAGTATTAAACTGAGTAAAAGATGTGGTGTGGGAGAAGCACAGGAGGGCTTTTATAACTAGTCATTAGACTAAGCTGTTTCATTGTATGGCAGTGCTTACGTTAACCTTCCACAATGAAAATAAGCTTAAAATCCTTCTTCTAAATCTTTAAATGTAATTTTTGGGGGTAAAATATGATAATTATTGAATGGTGCTTAACAACCCTGGCAGTAGAATTATCCAAAACAAGCAGCCGTCAGCACCTCGCACACAACCATCTCCTCTCCCTTAAAGATAGTCAAGTTCAATGTCAGGATTACTAAAGAGACCAAATCTTATTAAACAAATTGTGTGATTAATAGCTGAACTTTATATCTCTGTTCCTGTGTACAGTAGATCACCAGTTAGACGTCTAGTGTATTATCTCTCATTAAATATAAATGTTTTCTTTAACTTGATGTACTTTCTTGAATATACCTGCAGTCAAGAGTTTTGTAAGTCGACCCCAAAAAATAAAAGTTTGACCGATTACAAGACAGATCTATTTATCATCAATCAAGAGCTCTTTAACCTGAGTATTTTGCAAGATTTTTAGATTTTTTGTTCATACAGTACATCATTATTTGATATTTTAGAAAGAAGTCAATATACAGTAAAAACATTACAGTGCATTAGTTAATTATTAGAGTCAAATATTACTGTCTCAAAGTTGTTAGTACAGTAAATGTGAAATGTGTTAAGTAAATTGATATTATTGGAAACAAAGTGTAACTGACTGCATGTATAGAAGGAATATGACCAATTTAAACCCATTTTCAATATTGACCCCAAAGCTAGTGTTACCATCAGACAGAGTAAACATAAAGTGTCACAGTAGCTGAGTGGTATCCACTTCTAAAACACTTTTTCTCATGACCTCTGTGATAAAGTAAATTATTGAAATTTTTGGCCCAATAAACTAGTATTGAGGAAAGTTGTTACTGAGGAGAGTTTTCACCTGTCATGTACTTCAAGAATTGTGACATTACACAGGTATTAGTACTGTTGAGGTCAGGTAAATGGAAGCTGCATCAAGATGAATAGTTTCAGACCCAGATAACTAAAAGCCCATTTTTAAAGTGAAATATTGACTTCCATTCAGTTTAGTTACATCATACAAAGTTTAGTCACATACATTCAGACTCAATAACTGACTATTTCCTCCTAGAAAAGTATACGAATAATTCGTTTGACTTAACCATTAATTTTAGACCCAATCCAACTATTCTTGTCATAACTTAGTCAGGCTCATCCCACTCTATCCAGTTCGATATTTACCACTGTAAGACTTGATGATGCAAATGTAAGACTTGACCTTATAGTATTTTCATTTTATAACTTGGTTCAAGCCAGTTATCCACACTTTAACATCCCAGAGTTGAGTCAAAAGTAACTACTGTACCTCAAACTTAACAAATTCTCATCTATTTTAGTATTACCTAAACCATTGTTCACCACTAAGTACTCAACACAGATTTAACACTTGAACAGCTCACGCATGATTTATCTATAATGAAACCCACACCACAACTGATTCCTAACCACAAATAATCTCCAAAATCTCAACTCAGTGTAGCCTCAAAATCATCCAGACTTGGCTGACTACAGTATAGTACAGAACTTAAAATGAAACCTTCCCTATTTGATTCTCCAACTCAAAACTGTCAAGTCGGTCCAAAACTTCACTCACAACTCTGGCAATACATCGTAAATTAAAATGGTGCAGACATTTCCTGACTCTAGTAAGATAGTGAACCTCATAAATATTTAGCCAAAAGTTTCATATAATTTACCCTACTGCAAATACTCTTTTGAGTCAACAGTCTGGCAATTAATGACTTCTCTTTTAGAATTTATGAAAACACGCTTATCTGAAATTTATAAAGGGATTAGATTCCCTAGTCAATCCTCATTACTGTATTACAGTACAGAAGTTAGTGTCTGTGATTTTACTTAACCTCAGCCAAGTAATGTTTTATGTTTCAAGTAAGCGTGTTGATACTAAATTTCCCAGTGTATGTTCCCAGGCTGTGCTCCAGTTCAGTAGTGTTGGTTCTAATGGGTTCCAAAGAATTATGTACTTATGGAATCCAGTATCCTTTTTTAAGAATATTCCTCCTCCTTGTTGTATTTGATTCCATAATATCCCACAGCCCTTCATATAAACCTTTTCTTGTGTGAAATGTTGATCTATTAGATTTTAATGTTTAGCATTAGTTCATCATTTTACTCATTAGGTTTGACCTTTAAATATTAATTCCAATAATGGTACTTAATTTAAAGAAAATGGGGCTTTAATTTCTAACATAAAGAAAGGGTTAAACTTGTGAAATAACTTTTTTTGCTAACTTGGGAAGAACAACCTTTGGAGAGACCATAACACACGAGTCTGAAAACACATTACTGTACTCCATATCTATAGGCATTTACAGTGAACTCTTGGCTGTGAACCCACAAATTTATGCAGGCTAAAGAGAATTAATTTCAAAGTAAGTTTCAGATAATATTGAGAATTAGGAGCCAAGTGGAGCGTAAAATTAGGAAAAACACCTGCCCCGGAGAGCAGGGCAGGTGTGAGTCATATTACTTTCCTTGTTACCCACAGGAGAGGATATCTTAGGTAGTTAGGTAAATAGCAGGATAGATAGATAGTTTATTAGTAAGGTACTGTATATAGAAAGGTAGGTAGATGAGTTCTCATATCATATAATAATTGCCAGCTGTGTGTGCTTAACAGAAATTAAAATATTTGGGAAGACGTGTCTCATAACTTAAACAAAGAAGGACAACTCCGGAGGAACAATATTGTATTAATTAACACCCACACATTTTTAACCCAAGATATTATGATGCACATTGCCACTTTTTTATGGTTAATAAATAAATCATGTGATACCACAAAATGTACCAGTAACCGTGGCTGCCTAGATAGTCTAAAATGCTGCTTTGTGTCATTCATTTGATTTTGATGTTATAACGTTCACCAAAAGTTAAAGTTAGCATTCGTTGTTTGTTACAATCCAGAGTGACAATGAACACGAGGCCTAAACTATTCTTGATCTGATTTGCACAAAATTTCATACACTGTACAGGGTATATATTTTGTATTCATCAGTAAGGTTACTCATATAGGTTACCACATGCTATCCTAATAAGTTCAGAGTTTGCTAAGGTTTTATTATATGTTTACACTAATTCTGCCTATTTCTTTATGATTATTCCTACCTGGGTACAGTAATACAGTACTACAGTACAGTGCATACAGAAACAAATCATTAGTATCATTCACTGAGATATCACATGTACAGTACTGACTACACTTAGTATATGAAACAATAGAACAGTACAGTACATGTACCATTATCTAAAACAACACAACATCCCAGCAGTCAAGGCCATTCAGAAGTTATGGACTCCATTACATCATCATTCAGATGTCTTCCATGCTAACACCCAACTCCACTAAATGAGAGCAAAATAAAGGCATGTAAAAATTTTTACGATTACCAGGTGTTTTTATCTGATTGATTGATTGATTATTTTTGACACACTCACTTCTTCACTTTCCACTGTTACTGTTTGCCTTATTCTGTTTGGACAATTGCTGCAGTCGGCTGTCTCTCCATAATTATACTGCACTTAATACATTTCCAACTTTTCAAACTACCAGCTCAGTTTGCTCAAACAGTCATTATTGAAATAAAAAAAGAGATAAACACCAGTCTGTCAAAAAGATGTAACTCAAATTTGTAAAAATTTCCATAGAATGACTTTGCTGGATTGTTCCCTTTCAAAATTGGCATGATATCAACATTTGCCATCCCAGATGGATAGGAATGTTGCCTCGTGTTCCTCTTGTTGTTATTTGCAGTTGCTTTGCATAACATTAGACTTAAAGACCCAATAAGTTTTTTTAACAGTCTTCACATTAAAACTCCAGTACAGTGCCCCTGTATACTGTGTGTTGTTTTAGGTTTTATCTATTGCATGAATCGTACCTACAGTAACACTGACAAAATAGGGTCTGGAGTTGTCCTTCTGTTACTAATTTCAGAAGAAATGCTGTATCCAAAAATGGTTATCCAGTTTGACTTATTTTCACATTTTATGTTCTACAGAAATTAGATGTTATTTTCTCAAGAATGTACAATAAAATACAGGTACCTGTAGCTTACAAACAAAGCACACATTTTACTCATGGGACATAATACAGGTTTAGATTACTTTATACTTTTTTTCCGATTATTCCTATAACAGACTAGTCTCCCAGTTAAACCATTACCTGACACACTGAAATTTAGTGATGGTACAAATGTTGACACAATAGTAGATAGATGTTATGTAACAGGGTTGTAATGAGAGAGTAATCATCACTTTTATTTAGGGGAAAGCATTATGAAGAAGTGGAAAAAAAAAGCCTTTGTAAAATATTATATAAACACTGGAGTTAATTCTCTTTTGTCTGTTGTTTACTTAAGTCACCCATGGAAAACTGTAATGAAATAGACAGCCACCAGTGTTTCATGTCAGCAGCTCTCATAACAGGTGTAGTGAGACTGTGACCATCATTAGGTGATGTACTTATGTTTGTTACTTTTTCATTGGTGAGTTACCTTACTGTTTATTCTAATACCTCTATATTACCTTTGCACTTCTTTTTCTTCTTTAGGATACAGTACAGTATATAGATTTTGATTAGGAGTATAAACAAATTGATCTAAACAGTAAGTTATACACTACTATGATGTGAATGGAATTATAATGTTGGTTTACTATTTATGACCATTACATTCACTCATGGTGGAGGAATAAAGGAAAGAAAGGCTACTGGAGTAAGTTGAGGGTAACAGTGTGTGTTAGTCAAAGAGGTAAATATAATGAGACACTGGAGCACTGCTGAGGGGTCACTAATACAGGTAAGAGAATGTAGTCGTGTAACTCATCCAACACTTAATACTCTTGATACAGTTAATGAATTATAGACACACCCCCCAAAAAGTTAATGTATATGAAGTTAATTTTTCAATGAGAATTCCTTGACATCCATTACCCCATTTTTCCATTGTCAAAAAACAAAAGAATGTCACAAAAAATGTTGATGGTGAGTTACAGGCAGATATTTTTATTCCTTGCTTTTTTTTCTTTGATGTTTATTCTCAGCACAATATGCTTCTGCATTGTATCACTTTGCCTTTGTCTGTCAGAGAAGGTGTGTGTGGTCGGGTGACTGTGGGAGATGAAAGCTCCTTATTGGTGGCTTAGGTAATTGAAGTAGAATGAGTGATTGATTGATAAGTAAAGTGATTGGTTGACTTGACCATCACTGGTGCAGGTACAGATACAGTCAGGAGCCAGTACTTGCCCAGTACTTGCCAGCAGTGCGTAACAGAGACGTGACCGACCGCCCAAGCAGCTAACGAGCTGATCAGTGGTGAAGAGGATAAAAGTAAAAAAGATAGGTAAGAGGAGTGATTGATTATTATACAGTAAGTACTACAGTATATAGATAAGTACAGTAGAGTGATTGATTGAGTGATAAGTAAAGAAGCTGATTGAGCGATAGATAGGTCATGATTAACAGATGACTAAGAGTGATTGATAGGTAGACATGAGAAATGAAGCAGTCAGTGTAAGTTAAGGTACAAGGTAGTATGAGACAGGGTGTAAGGCAATATGAGGCAGCATGAGCCACTGAGGCAGGGTGTAAGGCAATATGAGGCAGCATGAGCCACTGAGGCAGGGTGTAAGGCAGTATGTGGCAGGGTGTGAGCAGCTTGAGCCAGTATAAGGAAGGGTGTAAGACAATATGAGGCAGGATGTAAGGCAGCATGAGCCACTATGAGGTAGGGTGTAAGGTAGTATGAGGCAGCATGAGGCAATATGAGGCAGGTAGTAACCAAGTGCTGGTCACAGGGGTAACACAAGCCTGCAGCCGTTGCCCAGGTCATTGGCCCTACTCGACCCCAGCTTCACTCGACCTGGCCACATCACCGAGCAGGTAACAGAGATGTCGAGGGCGATGAGCCCGGCCAGGCCAGACCCGGGAGGCATCACTAAGCTCGTCCCAGTGACACAGGGGGCCCCTGGGTTCTACCTTCACCCTGGGGGGAGCCCAGGGCCCCCTCGTATATCAACTGTGTATTCCGATGGTGATGGTGGCGTGAGTCCGGCCCTCAGTCACCTAATCCGAGCCAGCCCGTCCTTCAGCGGCCCGTCCAGCCCTGACCCGGCCCCTAGTGGGTCCAGCCAGGCCGAACCCAACAGTCCCCGAGCACTGCCCCGCCGAGGGCTCAAGTCTCGCATACTGAGGATCAAGACCAACGTCGGGTTAGTCCGCCCCATTAGGCCCCGCCCCGCCCCGTGCAGCTAAACCCGTAGTGACGAACACCACCACGTCGACAGTAGACCAGAGACTCCCCTGCCCTGTCAACCACAGCAGGAAACAACTAACTTTATCTCCTCTCTCTTTCGCTCTTTCTGTGCTCAAGTCTCTCCCAAACTCCACTAAGGCTGTCATGTAATGTACACTAACTTTCTCTGACACCTATTCCTCTCCTCTAACAGGATCACTCATTACCATAGTCTCTGCACATAATATCTTTAAGCACACATATTTATCTCTTCAATGTCTCTCTGTAAATTTATCAACATTAAATCCCATATACCAGGACACATCTCTCATCTCTTTATTTTAAGTTCCTCCATCTCCAGAAGATGTACATTAATCCTGTTATAGAGTGAGTGAACGTTTTTTCTCAGGTAGGTGCTGGTAATCACACCATCTGAGAGTGGCATTTGATACTTTACAAGCCTCACTGTTTCTTCCCCCAGGATAATCATAGGCACCATTTTTGTTCTGTACCTTTTGAATGAATCACATATATTTAGATCTTCATCATGTCTGGGATAGTCACTTATATTTTTAATGTGATTTTTGGTGGTGGTTGAGATTTAGGATTTTTAGTTTTATGTGGTGATGACACAAATAATTTTTTTTCTAATTTTAATCACATTTCAACAAACAAAAGGGACACCATCTTCACCATATCTGTTTTAAGGTAAACTAGGATATACAGTACATATACGTACACTGATGGTTATGGTAGATCTTGAAAATTTCCTGTCATATGAATTTTGGTCTTGGATCATAACTGTTGAAGCTGCCCTCATTGAAGAAGTCTCAGATCATCCTGGGGTAAATAAGGGGTGAGGTTTCTTAACTTAGAATAAGGTAAAGGTTTAGAAATAGGACGTAAATACGAGGACATTTTTTGATTGCATATTTACTGATATGTTGGTTCTTTGGTCAATGTAAATGATGTGCAGTACATTACTAGTAAGGAAAATAGAGTGTGAAGGATTCAGAACCTCAATATTATAAAACACTTACAAATACACAGGTTTCTATTCTGTATATTGAAGCAAAACATATCGGTAAAGGCTCATTAAAACACTCTAAAAGCCTTCCCTTGTCTGCAGTTTCAGTTTGTAGTTTTGTTTACCATCTTTATGTCAAGGTTTAGATGAGCCAGCTTGATACACTCACCTACCTCTAGTTCAGGTGGAAAATTTAGGCACTAGTCTATGAGAATCCATTCCCAAAGCTCATTTTCAAAATTTCAGTGTCTTCTCCTCCATCTTAGGTGAATAAATTACTGGTTCAATAGGCTCCTGACCTAATGCAACTATTAGGGTTCAGGGCTGTTAGATTTAGAGTCCATTAGGACTAGGGCCCATAAAGGTTGAGCCTCGGGCCCTGTATATCACAAAAAAATACACACTATTAGTATTGACTTTATATTTCTGAGAAAGAAATGCAAAGTAAATCTTTCACAAGTGCCACTGTAACTCTCTCTAAGAACAAAAGTACAGTACTTGAACAGCAGGAAGTAATGTAGATTAAAAAGTATTGAATCAATGTCTGAGTTACCACATCAAAGTAAATTTTCTTTCCCGTTCAAAATAAACTGAATCTCGAAGCGTCACTTGACCCTACTTATGTCCTAATTTTAATTGGTAGGTTAGGTTGGGGCCTATTAGGAATGGGGCCCATTTGACCAGTCACTGATGAACATACCAGTTATTTTTTATTCTGTTCAGCATTAGTTCAATCTGGTTATAAATGCTTCCTTGTGGGAAAATCAAACAACACATTAACTACCATGTATGTTTACCATTGAGACCTCCTCTTGTTCCTCTTACTCCAAGTCCCCTCTTTATTAAAGTCTTTATCACTTCCTTCTCTTTCCATTGATTTTCCTCCTCCACTTTCACCTCCGTGTCCCTCATCTCTTCTGTATCTCCCTCTTTCTTTACTACTTTCACCTCTTACTCAGCTTCTTCTTCCATCATTTGTTCCACTTTCTCCTCCTCCTCCTCCTTTATCCACTGTGACTACTTCTTCCACTATGTCCTCCTCCTCTTCCATCTACATTTCTCACTGTACCATTTCCTCCTCCTCTTCCCTCTCTTCCTGCACCATCTCCTCCCCCTCCTTCCCTTACTGTCTCATTACTTCCACCTCCATATCACCAGAATTTCCTGGCTTGACATTCACTTAAATTTTTTCAACCAACTTCTGTGTACACTACACCATTGACTGTATTAATCATATAACTAAAATGCAATATTAATTTTATGGTCATTCAGATTATGTGTGTGTGTGTGTGTGTGTGTGTGTGCGCTTGTGTGCTTGTGTGTGTGTCGCCAGCTACCCTTAACTAGGTGGCTTGACTCTAATGCTTTCACTAAGCCATTGATCTAAAAAGCCAGAAGATCTGACTAACAGCTGGGACTAATTGAAAGGATTGTACCTATAGCCCTAAAGAGGAGCAAAGACATTCCATCATGGACATCAGAGGGAGGAGGAAGTCAGACGAGAATGTAGTATCTTATTCATTCCCAGCCACACCAATCACTGGACAGGTTGCTCCACCAGTTATTCTACATACAATATTTGGAGATAAGTGTTTTGTCTTAGATGATTTAGGACTATTGTATTAAAGGTGTTTGGCTGAGGCACACAGTTCTTAGTGTCAATATTTAGCTGAAGTTTTACTTAATTCCTGATACTGTACTGTACAAATGTTGATTTTAGTTTATTAACAGATAAATTTAGGTCGAGTACAATCTCACCCAAAAGTTGGTTAACTCTCCCAGCCAGCTATTGCTGCACTGCCTGCTTCAGATGTTTGAAACTGTCTCCGTTCCAACCAAAACATGAAACCGATACGAATGAATCTAAAGGTTCGAAGTAACAGACTCAAGTTCATACATCTGAAGCAGGCAGTGCATCAGTAGCCGGCTGGGAGAGTTAACCATTTTTTGGGTGAGACTGTACATCTGATAAGTGAACAGGAACATTGTGTAATACTCAACACTGTGTCAATATGCCAAGGTATCAGATGATGTTACAGTAAGTCATCCAGCCTGTCTTTGGGTAGTTTGTTATTCCTGGCTTCCTTAGGTCAGTCGTGGAGTTAGGAGATGATCTCCTGCTGACTGACACAAAATTGCAGGAATTTCTTGTGAAGAGATGGTTTGGGTCCCATTGAGTTATCTTCTTCACGATTTAATGGATCATTGTGTATTACAGTATTTATTTTAAGAGGACATTAATTACCCATCTTTGTGTCGTGTACAAACCTAAGAGGAATCATTCAGGGGATATATTAGTCTGCTGATGTCAGGTTGGATTAGTCAGGGTAAACATTTAAGGTCTCCTGCTTTTAGACCCATGGCTTGGTGACCACTTGAAGCTACCTAATTCTGGTCCTGGCTATAATACTGTATGGGATCAGTCCTTCAATTTTATTATTAACTATGTAATTAAGATGTTATTTTCTTCTTAATTTTATGGTCATTATGGTTTGTATGCTTTTATATGTGTAATACAGTACAGTATATACAGTAGTTTATAAGCATGTCTCTTTGTGAATTAATATTTGCTTTAGTGAAGATGTGTTATGATGAATGAAGTGTATGAGGATGTTTGTACGTATTTGTAAACAATGTATACATGTGTATGAATGTGTGAGTGTTTGTGTTTGTATATGCAGTTATACATATGTGCGAGTGTCTATACATGTGATTTTATATGTTTATTTAGAAGTGTGTTTGTATTTGTATTTGCTTGTATAGTAGATTGAAATCCTCCTAAGATTTTCCCTGTGTGGTTCGTTTCATAAATTAAGCCACTGAGCTACAGTAAAACTTGACCCTCTAGATACTATGCAACCCACTATAAAGTTATGTAAGCAATGTTTTCTTTAAGTTACATCTGATAAACTAAACTTTCCTGATTACTTATTAATACTGTATCTACAATATAATGGGTAGCATATGAGGTAGAAATTTTTACATTTTAATTTAGAATTTTATATTGAAGATTCAGTACAGTATATGATGACAGTAATGATAATAATAGCATTTGTAATATTATTGTCATTATGTGTTTATTATTGTGATTGTTATTATAAGAGATATGAAATTGGCATATAGTTTAAAAGTCCCTGAACCATATGATGTATTGATATAAAGTAGACACAGATTAACATGATGGTTATAGGGAATGTATTGGCCACAAAATTTCACATAACACACACACACACGCACACACATACATTATATACACCTGAAGGTATAGTTTGAGAGAAGATGAGTTTTACTACACTCTGCATTCCTCTTTGCTTATGACACCATTATTATCATTATCTCTCTCTCTCTCTCTCTCTCTCTCTCTCTCTCTCTCTCTCTCTCTCTCTCTCTCTCGTTTACTTTTCTACTCCGGTCTACTGAGGACGTAGTGCCGGGGGTCTCCTCGATCTATATCTTGACACAGTTGTAGTGAGTCTATCTCGATCTCTCTCCTCATACACGTTGCAGTTGATCTGTTTGTTGATGTTTCTCTCTTGATGCAGTCGCAGGTAGATGTGACCGGCCTACCTCTTATTGTAGTCGATATCAGTTTCAAGTCTATTTTTTGTTTCGTGTTCGCTATACGATGACTATATCGATCTATCGCTTAATATAGTCATGCCATGAATTTCTTTCGATCTCCTCTCATATGTGTTTGCAGTAGATTTACTTCAGTCTGTTTTTGAGTACAGTACAGTACGTAGAATCACTGAAGCTGTGTTAGTCTTATTGGTGAATATTTTTGTAAGCAATATATTTCAATGTATTTCTATTATAGCCACAGTAACTTGTTTTAGTATATCTTCTAATATATAGAAATATAGATGTATATATATATTTATTCTTCGACCTACTTTTTATATAGTTATAAATATCTATTATTTTTCAATTGTTTTAGAAAATCCATTTTTACACCTTTTCTCTAGCTGGACATTGCTAAACAGGATTTTTTCGGTGTACTTTCTTGTGATAAATTATGTCCTAATCAATAATTCTTAATATCTATATGTGTCTTGAGAGTTGTAGCAGACCTCAAGTCAAAATAAATTGTTTTTTTGTAGTGTATGAGGAAGAACTGTGTCCGTCCGTAAGTGATTGTGTTGTGCACTATCTGTGAATCACTCATTAAACTTCTCTTGTCTTCACATTATTCCATTTTGGAGACCCAGCAAAATGGCATAGATTATTATTATGAAACGTAATTAATATTTGGCCTTAAAGAACAACTCCTAAAAGAAATTGGCATATAAATGAAGAGCGGGCTGTCCCTACCTCATTTTGCTATCATTCTCTCTCTTGACAAAGAATTTTAAGAATCTGCTGATTTCCTCTACTGGCATTTCTCAATTCACCTCCTCTGAAAACTTATGGGCCGGCTCGATATTAAAAACAAAATGCGGATTTTCGTGATCGCAGTACGAATGCTCAATAACGTTTTAATAGTACGTGGGATCGGTAATCGCAATGCTGGATATTGCGTCGCAGATGCCGTGACTTTTCGGGCGCATTCAAGAGGTGAGAGGAACTTGCGAGCCTCTGATATACAACCCGAAGTTTTCGAACGATCTTTTTTGAGGAGAAATGCGGAGGGCAGCCCCGACTCTTTCACGTCAATAGGCAAGTTCATTCTTTTGGAAAAGTTCAGTTTTTTGGCAAGTTAAGTAAGTTCGAAAACTACGGGTTTATATGCCGGGGCCCCAGTTTCCCTACTCTGTACAAATTTTACCTTCAGTCGTAACATTTTTGGAGATTTTTTTATAAATTTAAAGAAAAGTTATTCATATTTTTACACTACTGTATATTTTTGTTTTTGGTCATGGTTTTATAGTATTTTGTTTGTTTTTGGTTTTTAAGTTCATTTACATGTACGTGACTCATAACAGAACACTTCTTTTGTCTTTACAGGTATATTTTTACTATAGTAAGCTACCTCATCGGTGTCTTCATCTTCGCTACCATTGTCGGTGAGTATGGAGGGGTAGTAAGGGAACAACACTGAAAATCAGTTCATTGGGAAACAAAAGTCTTTTACAGTATACCTTTTTATTGGGTTTTATGATAATGCTGTATAAAGACCATTTACAACTTCGTAGTTCAGTAATTACTATTGATATCAGCATTTACGACATACTGTAGTGTTATTTGCTCTGGGTCAGTACGACTGTATTTAATTATTTATAATAACATAGTATAAATTATGTTGTATGGATGTCTATGATACAGTAGTAGCACGCTTGCTTTCCACCGTGCCAAGGGTCAAATACTGCTTTTGTTAGATATGCAAAATTGGTTGTGGTACAACCCCACTAGGCAGCACAGGTTTTCTCTGGGTACTCTGATATCCTTCTGTACAAACACTGGACACTTGAAGAATAAGATCTGGGTACACAGGGTGATGTCTTGATACAAAATATTTATTTAAATAAATTGAAAATTCGGTATTATCTAATTTTGTCACAATAAGATTTATGATGGCTTATACAGTGGCCTAGCAAGTTTCCTTTGCTTTTATCCTCTTCGCCACTGATCGGCTCATTAGCTACTTCGGCGGTCGGTCTCGAGTTTCGTGCAGACCCCTAAATTCTCCACCTCGCGACATCCGCTCACCTTTTAACATGTAAACATATAGTACAGTACAGTATCACGAGTTCCACGATTCACTATTTCCGCGCAGGGTCCCCAAAACAATGCAATTGCGAAACTCACAAAGTTACTGTAGTACAGTATTGTAATTCTTATGAAATCATAATAATTGATTATGATGACCAGTTCGAGTAAAATGGTGCAGGGTCGGATATACAGTATATCACTCCTTACTCACTTGTTATTTTCATTGTTTGCCATCTTGCTAGCTAGTTGAGTGGTAGCCTGGTTCTCAGTTGGGATTGTTAGTAATTCTGTTCTGACTCCACACACACTCGTAAATTTACCTGTCTCAATTCTCAGAGGTTCACATAATGAATATGCAATGTAAATGAAGATGAATGCACTAAACACAGAAATGACATAAAAATGGGATTACAATTACACAGTTGTACTTAACTTAATACTGTAGTTTCTTAGCATGGAGTCGATGAAGAGAATCTTTGGAAAGAATCTTTACATTATATTGTCTTCTAACTTGTACTCAATGAGCAAATCTAGTTCACATGTCTGTGTAATTTAGGTGCTTTGATGCTTTAGCTTAAGTCAACCACTTACACACACACTTGCTTTTTCTGTTACAAGAAATATTCATCATACAAACTCTGAGCAAGACTGGTGCTGATCAAGGCTGGACTTAAAATTTTTTTTATATTACACTAAAATCAGGGCTGCTTAATCTTTGTGGAAGATCTATCTCTGAATTGGATTTCTGATTGACTATGACCATTAGTCATAAAATAAATCCACCATATTGTATGTGCCAGTTATGTCATTATCAATCTAAAACTATATCACTATTGTTATTCTATGATCTGTGGTTAAAGAATTATGGCACTTTTAGTTTTCATCTATTTCCGAAGGTGGCCATCTTTGATTTGGCCCATAGAAGAAAAAGGGACCGGTTGCAGAAAGTCTACCTTTATTTTTTTCCAGCATTGGGGTCAGTTAACAGTAATCCAGTGTTAAACACCCCAACTTAAAATATTGTGTGGAGTCCTCTGTCAGGTCCTGGACTGTGTACTGTACTTATATCACTATCACCATGCATGGGAGGGACATTCTTGTCTTGAGAATCAAATATAATGTCATCAGTTTCCTTCTGTTGGGGGAGCCACACGTGACCAGATGCAAAATATCTTATTCGGCTAAGGTTCATCCACTACTAATGGGTGAGCGGCCTCTAGCACCTATGAGCAGTTGCCAGAAGCCTCTACAAAAATGGTAAATTTGGAAGGGTCCACGAGAAATATATCACAGCAGTTGTAGGACGTGTTTAGAACAGTGTGACTCTCCATATGACAACTGTTGCGAGATAGATCTGCTAGGAGTTCAAGAAGTCAAGTTCAGTGAGAAATAATTCTGTTAAATTTCAAGAATCTCAATTGACCGAAAAATTGAGGAATCTCATCTACAGATTGTGATCTAATCCTCTTGAAATAATTATCAATACTGTATGTGCACATGTATACTGTAATATTTTCTTCATCTCGCACAAAAAGGATTTTAATGATACTGTATGTGGTATCCTCAACAAAGTACAGTGCAGTACTACTATAATGAAGAGATACAGGTAATTAAATTCTGACATAACTCTAGGGTGAAAGTTATGAACGTTTCACTTACTGTGTTCATACAGTACTAAACAGTAGCTGTAACATCCTGAATTCAGATTTTCAAAGGTTCATATATAATTTTCTTCCTAACTGGAGATGTGAAACTAGAGCGAAATAGTTCGTATAAGCTGTAATAAAAGGTGGACTTTTAAAGGCGTCTACATTAGTTTTCTCCTAACTAGAGATGGGAGAACACATTTGAATGGTACATTTAAACTGCAACACTAAGATGGATTCTGAAAGGTTCGTATAAGAATTGATTTTTCCACAAATTGGAGGTGTAAGAATGCATCTAATTCCCTTAAGCAACAACACAAATATGGAATCTCAAAGGTCCATATATTTATTTTCCCCCAATTGAAGATGTTAGAACGCATGTAACTGGCTTGCTTAAGATTCAATGCACAGATGAATTGTCAGTGGTTCATATATGAATGTTTCCCCTGCTGTAAAAATTAGAGCACATGACTGACCCACATAAGCTAGGAAACAAAGATGGAGTCTCGAAGGTTCGTATGTTAATTTTCCCCTAACAGGAAATTTAAGAATTTACCCGAGTCCTTTATATTGTACTTCATAACAAAGATAAATCCTCAGAAACTCCTTTGTTAATTTTCCTCCTAACTGGTGATGATACGAGAGTACAGTATCCAACTGACTCACTTTTGTTGTTACATAAAGTTGGATTTTCACAGATTAATACAGAATGTTAATTTTCCCCCTAACTGGTGATATTACAGGTAAGTTACAACTAACAGGCCCATTTAAAACCTTTAACATAAGCTTAACAAATAATATGGCACCAAACTTGTACGACAATTCCACTGTAGCTAGTTAGTACCAAGCATTTACCATGTGTTTTTTTGTGAGAATCTGGAGCCAGTGCCATATATTCCTAAACCTTCCCCTGGCCTGCTGAACGAGGACAGTGGGTGAAGGTATAAGGGAGATATTTGTAGGAAATATATGTATGGCTATTAGAACCTGGAGAAGGGTAGTGTGTATGCACGTGCCTCATCATTATTTCTTTTGTTATTTTAGGTCAAGTTGGCAACGTCATCACCAATCGTAATGCTAACAGACTGGAATTTGAGAGATTATTGGTGAGTGATGGCACCTGTTCTTCACATAATTACTAAATATTCCCACAATGTATATCAAAACTTATTTTTAACCTTAAAGAAAGTGTAAGCTTTAGCATTGTCATCAGTTTAAGTAATCATATATTTTTACATTTTTTTCCGATACTACAAAGTATTTCCCCACTATGCTCAAGGGTGGCAGGAAAGATAAAAAACAGACTTTACTTTCACTTATCTTAATCTATTTGTACTAATTAGTGTGCCATCCCTGTTACAGTACAGTAAACACCTTGTTCTGCTGTCTTCTGCCTGTCCATTTCCCTCACTTTTTGCCTTGCCTTCACTTCATCGTTCTACCACCTTTATGATCATCTCTTTTCCCTTTGATTATAATTATTTGTTACCTGTTATTTTTTATTATTATTAGTGTGATTATATAACGTATGTGTTTTTCACATGTAGGATGGAGCCAAGTTGTACATGCGTCACCACAAGGTTCCCAGAGCCATGCAGAGAAGAGTCCAGCGCTGGTACGACTATTCCTGGTCTAGGTAAGAGCACTGTACCAGCACTGTGAGTTACTTTTTTAACAGGTTGTGTGAACTGGCTTTATTAGTGGATCAGGTGAGTGTTTACTTTATGGCTTCCCTGTGTAAGTTAATTTTATCATTGGTGACTTGACTTCATTATCTCACACATACAGATATGCAATCCCCCTTTCCCCCCCTTCCCCTTACATACACCTACCCAGTGTCTCAATTTGCTGTACAACTCTAATTATTTTAAAGTCCTCATTTTTATTTCCCACCGTCTGTCCACACATATGTACTATCGTGGACATAAGTTGGCTTCCTGTGGTCACTGGAATGAGTCTCCGAACTGACTTACCCTGAAAGTCATCTGGTGCGGGTGTGCTGTTTTATCTCATTTGGGGTTGATACTGCTTCAGTTTGGGAGGGAGTGAACTTTTGTCCACGATGGTACAAGCAGATTTATCTTTAACACTATTGGTCATAGTCAGAAAACTCGTTCAACTAAAGTGATTAAATTTAAATGTAGTGGAGAAGAAGTATGTGTTTCTCTAGCAGAACTTTACTGGGAAGTATCACACTTGGTATTTATATGTTTTGCTAGTTTGTCAGTGTTTCTCACCTGAATGGGCAGTTCCTTCAGTAGTATTTTCACAGTGATGTAGTTCTATTGTGATGTTTGTATTTTATTGATTGTAGAGGTTATACTTAACCTCCTCGTTCCCGCCAGAGGCCGTATACAGGGCGGAGGTGACATCAACACTGCCCTGGGGCTCCTGCCGGACAAGCTCAGGACCGAACTTGCCCTCCATGTGAACCTCCTCACGCTCAAGAAGGTGTGGCCACTCTATCTTCACTTGTAATCTATTATAAATACACTCCATTCATTCCCTCAACACCTGTTCAGTAAATCTAAAACATTGTTCCATGATGCCTCCAACACCTTTAAAGTGTTGCAGTTCTTAGTCATACTAAAATGCTATTCTCTTAATTGTTTTTAGTTCATCAACAATACTCCAACACTCCTTCAACCCTTCTGAATATCTTCAACATGTTTCCCCATAATGTTAAGCCAGTTCTTATGTGTTGTCATTAGGAATTGCACAGCCTCGAGAGCAGTGGTGAACAACTTGTGGCCTACAGGCCAACAATATGGAGGAGAGCCACTCATGTGGCCTACTGAGATGGAGGGCCACTCAGCAGCTCATCACTGCTCTATAGTCTAACGGTAGACTCCTTAAGTCATTAGAATCATAAAAGAATGACTACATTAGTGATTTCTGTTGGATATACAGTAAGTCTCAATCTCTCTTCTCTTTACTTCACTTCTCTTCTCTCACTTCACTTCTCTTAGCCACTGATCCCAGAAGACATTGTGTCACCTGTGAATGTGTTAATGGTCTTTGCTTTGTCCCTCCTTAGGTAAGCATCTTCAAGGAGTGCCAGCCTGAGTTTCTTCATGACCTGGTGCTCAAGATGAAGGCATACATCTTCACACCAGGTGATCTCATCTGCAGAAAGGGAGAGGTTGCACGTGAGATGTTCATTATTGCTGATGGGATCCTCGAGGTGATAAGGTTAGTACTGGAACTAAAGTTTACTGGTGAGATCATTAATCATCTGACAAAGTGGGGGAGGAAACAATTGACATTATGTTGTGGATACAGTATTTGCAAAGTGTGAAGGGAATGTATAATTGCATAACATCCTGCTGATATATATTGTCATTGTGTCATGTTGAGACAATGAGAGACTAAACTACAGCAGATTGTTTTCATAATGGGTAAGAGTACAATACAGTAATGAAAACATGAATGAAATAACATAGTAAGACTATAACATGTGGTACTCTCACTGATAGGATTACCTCTGAGTGCAAAATACTATCAATCTCATCTTTCTTTATAGCTGATTTTATAATATTTCATAAAAGCCTTAAAAATGTCATGAAAGCTAAGGAGCCAAGTATGGCAATACACTGTCTTACTTTACTTTAGATTAATTGTGTTACATTTAGGATGATTGTCAATTTGTGATTATTTCATTAATGGATGAATACCTTTCCTAATCAACTCTTGTTATTGCAGTGAGACTGGCAAAGTTTTGACAACAATGAAAGCAGGAGATTTCTTTGGGGAAATAGGAATTCTTAACCTAGATGGCCTTAACAAGTGAGTGTGCTTCCCGACTGTACACCCACCTAAAGAATTTTTTTGTGAAAATGTCATTATCAAACATTTTAACAAACTTATGACCAATTTGCATCTGACTTGAAACACAGTCATTGGTACTGTTGGTACTGTATTGTAAGGCTTCATCCTTTGCTGGAACATGTACTTGACATTATTTGGTTTTTCAGTGGTACACCTGTATTTGAAAATTTTATTATCAGTTTAATTTATTGATGTAAAAAAAAATATTTTCCATAGTTAGTAAGTTAAAAGAGTCTAGGTCAGGAAGATCCTACACAGCTGCTTTGATGTGTAGATGTGAAAAGGTACAGTACTGTATAGTACTATTTATGATAAAAAGAATTAATTATATTTTGTATTACAATGTCATCAACACTTAAACTTAATCTTTCAATCCACATAAGTAGTGAACATAAAATTTTATACAATAAAATTTGATTGTCTACTTAGCATATAACGTGCTAATCCTCCCATTCCATCACAGACGAACTGCAGATGTTAGATCTGTGGGATACTCAGAGCTCTTCAGTCTCTCAAGGGAAGATGTTCTGATGGCCATGAAGGATTATCCAGAAGCTCAAGTAAGTTGACAATGTTAGTAAATTAGGAACTGTAAAGGTATGTGTCACCCTGTGTTGTAGAGGGAAGGAGCTAGAAAGAGTTGTTCCAGCTAATGGAGATATCACTGTCAAATTAAGAATAGCCACATACATTTGTATAGTACAGGAGGGGGTATTTGTGTGTGTGGATAAGCTCTATAACTTATTCCACACATTGTTTTTCTTAGACATCTGTACAGTAGCAGGCATTACAATGATGTCCTTTTTCATTATTTACTGTGAAGGTATTAAATTATCAAGTTAATAAGCAACAGGGGAGTTCTTAGGATGACTTGTCAGGTGTAACAATGATGGCATTGTCAACCTTACAGGCACTGATAGACATGTTCCCTGGAACAGTTAGCTGCAGAAGTGTTTTGGTTCCATTCTAGTGACTGCATAGTCAGGTTATTTTTTAAGGAAAAAATGGATGCAGGTGTTTTGAAGATTAATCTTTATCTGCTTATGTTGACTCAGTACAGTAATTGAAAGTGATCTTTTATGTATTTATTAGGTCAGGAGTTTTAGATATTTAAAGAGACTTTTTGACTCCCTGCTAGAGAATTATTTTATCTTTATTCTGTAAACAAACTTATGTTACATAATTTCCTCCAAGCCCATGTTCCCTTTATCCCACCTACAGGAAATCCTTCAAAGCCTCGGGCGCAAGAGATTGATGGACGCTCGGCACACCTCAAAGTCTGGGTCCTCTGGGTCCAGTAAGAGAGGTACTCCGTCACCTAACAAAGATGGTGGTGTAGAGGATAAGATTGATCCCTTGAAAATTGTCAGTCGAATAAAATCAGATGTTTCTGCAATTAGAAATGCCTTCCGGAGGAGTAAGGGCACAACTAAGTAAGAATGAGAAAGGTGTTTTTTTTTTGGGGGGGGGGGGGCGGGGGGGATGAAGAAAAGTCGGGCATGGGATTTCATTGAACCTAGTTAAAGATAATGGTAAGGAAAGATATGGTAATTTTTTAAATATTCTTTATTTTATTTTATTTTATTTTAAGTTTATGCTTTCAGGTTTCACCTGAATACTGTATATTTATTAGTGCAGGAGCATTTTTCTCTTAACATCCTGCCTTGCATATGATGATAAAAGGGATATAAAAATTATTTGATTAATGAGTACAGGTACTAGATAATGGCAGTATAATATGTAAAGACTTGTGATTTACCTTCTAACTCGGCAGCTTTAAGCTAAATCGAACTGCCAGAAGACATCAATAAGCCTGTAATACAGCTCATTATTTAGTTGAGAGTTGTCATGTCTTCTACCTAATTTATCTGGATATCTGGTAAGTTAGATGCATAAAAAGACAGAAGAATAAGGTGCATTATATGAGTGTGAAGTTGACTCATCTTTTTCTTTTCTTTACTTTTATCCTCTTCACCACTCATCAGCTCGTTATCCGCTTGAGCGATCGGTCACGTCTCTGTTACTTTTCTCTTTCTTTTATCCTCTTCACCAAATGATCGGCTTGTTAGCCGCCTGGGCAATCGGTCACGTCTCTGTTACACACTGTTTGCAAGTACTGAGCATGCACCGGCTCCTGAATGTACCTGAACCTGCTCCAGTGTTGGTCAAGTGTGGTCTTGAAAGAGCTCACTCGCAGTGCTGTCACAACACACTCTGGTAGATTGTTCCAAGAGTTCACAACTCTCACTCCGAAAAAATTTGCCCTCATAGTTTTATGGCCTTGCGGCTTCTTCAGTCTTGAACTGTGACCCCTTGTGGGGCAAGCGTCCGCCAGCTCCAAGTAAGGACACTTGACTGAGTAGTGCCCCTTGAGATGCTTATACACCTCAATTAGGTCACCCCTTGCCCGTCTGTAGTATAAGCTAGGCAAGTTCTGGCGCTCCAATCTCTCAGAGTAGCTGAGGTGCCAAAGTGTAGCCACCAGTCTGGTGGCCCTCCTTTGAACATTTTCAACCAACTGACAGTCCCTAGTATATCTCGGGGACCAGATGGGGAAGCACTTCACTCTTGAAGATCCTGACGAGGGACTGACCGTCTAGATATCTGAACGACTTTCTTATGGGACCCAATAATTTATTTGCCTGATTTACTTTCTTCTCGCAATGGCTCGAGAACTTCAGCTCATTGTCAACATACACACCTAGGTCCTTCTCACACACAGTCTCAAATAGTACAGTTTCTTCATCCCGTTGGGACATATGATATGCCTCCTTACCGTTGGTACACCCCAGGTGCATCCTCTTACACTTCTTGGAGCCCACAGAGGTCCTTCTGCAGCTCTTCACAGCCCGCTTGGTTCTTGATTTCCCGAAATAACTTGGCGTCATCGGCAAACATTTATATGGAGGAGTGTACAACGTCAGGCATGTCATTTATGAAACAAACAAACAACAGCGGGCCCAATACACTGCCCTGTGGTACCCCACTTGTGACAGGTATGGATGATGATTTCGTGCCATTGATCACCATACACTGCTTGCGGTCATGTAGAAAGTCTTCTATCCACGCTAGGACATTTCCCCAAATTCCGTACCCTTCCAGTTTGATTTTCAGCCTTTTGTGGGGTACACTGTTGGAAGCCTTGGCAAAATCTAGGTAAATATTGTCGATATTACCACCCCGTTCCAGAGTTTTGTTTTGATACAACTGACATGCTTATATTTAACCTCCTCACCACGTGTCAGCTTTTTAAAAATGAAAATGACAAAAGTTGGCCACACTGTGTCCAGCTCAGTAACCTTGGTAACGCCTGCTGTTGTAGACAACATGCTCCACACAACATTGGTAACATCAACTGACACACACACCATGGACATAGTTGGTGAAATATATTGATTCCCAAATTTTTCTCTACTGTTTATTCTTGTAATGTTCAGCTGTCTTGTGGTAGTCTGGTTTCAAAATGTATCTCATTGATATATACACTGTAAATGATAATTTTTCATCAATTCATATATCCATCGCTTGTAAAAGTATATAAGTAACTACATTTGTTTACAGGTGGTTACTTCATATTTTTAACCAGTCTGTAATGGTCAAATTGTTTTTATATCATACTGTAGTAGCAGGTATTTGTAATTTACATATACAGTATAACTAATGTATCATATATGGCACTAAATGTCAACACACCATTATAAATAATCATAATAATAACATACAGGGGTAGTTTATAAAATTAATTAATTGAACTAAACATAATCTCCTAATTGTACTATACCATCAAAAAGTTGGACATGTATTTTAATCCCTGCACAGGTCTTGTCATCAGCATTAACTCATCACAACCATGTTTTTACTTACAAATTTTAGGTCATATTGTCTGTCTATCTTAGTTGTTTATCCATTTGTCTGTCTAGCCTTCCATCTTGTTTATCCATTTGGCTGTCTGTCTATTCTAGTTTATCCATTTGTCTGTCTGTCTATCCTTCCATCTTACTTCTTTCTCAATTTATCTGTGTCTGTCTATCCTTCCATCTTACTTGTTTATCCATTTGTCTGCCTGTCTGTCTATCCTTCCATCTTACTTGTTTATCCATTTGTCTGTCTATCCTTCCTTCTTACTTGCTTATCAATTTATCTGTGTCTGTCTATCCTTCCATCTTACTTCTTTATCCATTTGTCTGTCTGTCTGTCTATTCTTCTATCTTGTTTATCCATTTGTGTGCATCTGTGTGTCAGGTAACATTTTAATTTTATTCATTAGCTCAGCAAGTTTCGTTAAACAATACTAATTCATATTGTATGGAAATATTATTACTGTATATTGTATTGCCTATTGTAGCATATTTTGTGAAGAGTGACCAGGAACTGCAAGAGGTTGTGAATTGCTGGAAGGAAATTATAAATTGTAGGAAGATAAAACTAGTGAACTGAAATATAAGATTATGATTCAGTGGGATACTTGAGGAGGCTAAAGCTCCCACAAATTTGGAAGCTGATGTTAAGTGAAAATTGTAAAATGGAAAGTGAAATTAGGGAGAGAACAATGAATGGCAGGAGGGTGAGTGGAGAGCTGGGAAGTGTCATCAAAGGAAAGTAAGTAGCTTGCACACAAAATAAAGAATTCAGGGAGAGTATATACTGTACTGTACTTCCTATCCTAATGTATGGTAGCCAAGCAGACAAAGAGTGAAGCAGAATGTTCCCAAATTCAAGCTACAGAGAGGAGTCACCTGGCAGGCACATCTGGAGGGAAAGATGGAAAGTACATTGAAGAGACAAATGGGAATAATGAAGGGCCTGGAGGCATGTAGTGACACGAGGCTCGTCTGTCAGAGGGAAATATCTGGAGGAATGGGGATTTGTAGATCAATGCAGAAGTATGACCATGAGAATGACTACAGCTACACTTGTTATAGCAAGTAGTGGAGGCTTATCATGTACTTTTGACTGGACTGTTTTGTTAATGGTAGTATCATAGAGCAGCTATATCAGTTCTGACCACCAGTATTTCCTATCTTTTCAATCTGTTTATTTATATTTTCTTCCTTTGCATCTTAAAGTCGGCACTGAAAGAAAAATTCCCATTACTGTAAATGATTCAGAGAATTAAGGCTAGCATACTGGATAAAATTTTTGGAAACAATTGTTATGTGAGATTCCTCAGTAGGAAGGTGAAAGGAGAGAACTTATTTAAAACTTTAGTTAAGAACAGTAACATTTACACTATTTCATACAATTTATGAGGCGACAACTCTCAGGTATGAAGGGTCAATTTAACCCATGGCTGTTGGTTCCCTCAACACACACAACAGTACAGTATAGTAACACTCCCTCAAACTAGCCTGGTCAGGAGCTTGTGTCCTTGTCCCATGTATTAGTTGTCCAAAGTGTTACTAACTGATCAAAGTAGACAAACAACTTTAATGCCTTAGTTATATTCTTATTGTTTTATCAGTGTTTAATACTGTACAGAGGTTTATTCTAATAACTGCTTTAGAGACTTTACTTCTTGAATATAATTAAAGCTGCAATCACATGTTTGTTCTATATTGTAGGTTTTTTCCTCTGTGTTGTAGACATATTAGGATCTTGTGATGGTTTTCCTGAAGATTCAGCCAACATTTTAAAATAATATATTGGAGTGTAAGAACAATATATCAGATAGGTTATTGTTAGACTCGACACATAAGCACTAAAATACTTAAGAGACTCGACACAGGAACATTAAACTACAAGGAGGAAAAATAAGCGGACTGTGTCTTATACAACAGTTCATAAATATGGAATTGAGAAAGTTGAGAAGGGAATTCAAATCATGGATTGCTGTGGGGTGTTGTGGGTGTTGTTTATAGGCTACCAACATTTTTATCGTATCATTGCCTTTCACACTTTTTTTTTTTATACCAAGTCTAGATTATTGAATGAGAGAGACGCCAGAATTCTTGACTAGCAACTTGTATCCTGTATTACATGGTACCTTTTTCGGCATTGTCAAGAAGTGAATGTTATAAACTAAGAAAACTATTATGGTGAGACTGTGTGTGTGTTATGGTGTACCAGCAGTAGGGTCACAGGATAGCTAAGTCTGATCGGGTCCATCTGCGAGTTGGAAATAACGTTTTTTTCTCCAGTAGCAGTTTTGCACTACAGACAGCAGCTGTTTACAGCAATCCTTAGTTCTATGGTTTTTGTGTAAGGTCCTCGTCATATTGATTTCAGTTATTAAGGGCTGTTAATGTTCCTATTGACCTGCTTAACTTTTCTTTTTCCTCTGCTTTTCATAATCAACACTAAACTCTGTTTCCTGTCTTTTTTCCTTTTATGTGCACCACAATTAATTTTTACCTTTCTTTTTAATGTTTTATTCTTTCTATACATCATCATCAGTTTTAAACTTTCTTTTTCTGTCCATTTTGCTTTCTATACATCATAATTCTAAGATTAATTTTTCTATGCCTTATACTCTACATACACTATAATCAATACGAAAACTTTCCTCTAGTATGAGTGCACTTTCAGTTAACCCACTGCCTTACCACTTGCTCTAATAACCTCATGTACCATTAATATGCCAGTTTGAGCAGGAGGTAAGGAAAGGCTTGAGGCAATTGGAGTATAATTTGTCTTCTTGTTTTCTAAATTCTATAAACATATGTACAGTATAAACTTTGGTATAACTCATTCTTTAATCAATTTAATCAAGTAAAACTGGTGAAAGTTATCGCCTTTATATGCTTTCGTCGTGATAGACGTGACACAGTTTCATTTCACCCTGGCTGTCTAGCGCCCCTTTCTAGTTTATCTTACCTTCCTTTTTCTTCTAGGTACATGGAGACTCTGGAACAGGACAATTTTACAGGAAGAAAAACGTAAGAATATGGCTTTGATCACAATTCATGCACTGGCTGCCTATTTCTTGCTTGGTTTTGAAGAAAACATTTCTTCACTTTTTCTTAATTGATTATTTTCACGTAGCACCCGAGGGTGTTATAGGAGTTGGGATGCATCTTGAGTTCATCTCTGCCACTGCATGTTAACAGTGAACACGTGTTTTTACCCAAGTTAATTTGCAACTCGGTTTGTAGAAATGAATAAACTAGTAGAAAACATTAAGTTGTAATGTACTTAGTTAGATATGAGGTGATGTTTTTAAATCGGTATACTATACAGGTAAATTTTTGTAGAGAATGGATGATAGAGTGATTTGCCCTCTGTAGAAAGAATGTTTCACATGTAGAAAATAGACCATAGTTGTAGTGTCTTGATAACACGAACTGAATGTTGCATCAGTGCTGTGTGGACCATGACACCAACAGCACAACAATTTTGACTGAACCTTCTCGTCATCTGATAACCGAGCGCCATGTTTTTGCTCCAGAGTTTCTTCAAGAAATTTGCTGTATCTTCGAAATGTGAAGTGAAAGACTGCCTTTACCTATACAGTACATGGACACCAAGGAATACTTTGTAATTTTTCTTTTGTCTCACTAGTTTAGTTTTTGGCATAACTCCATATCCACATTTTTTAAGAGCAAGAAAAATACCACCAGAGATTAGAACTGTAGAAAGAATCAACGTATCTAAATGTTTGTGCATCTATGAATTTAACTCTACGGACTGTATTTACCATCGGGTTCCTTGAAGTGGTTGACGTGTCCAGATAATTGGGCGGTGGTGTCTGGACTGTGACACCAGCAACATCACAACGAGTACTCTTGGATCTTTCGTCTTCTGCCGTGCACGACTTCCTCTGGTTTTGCTCACCAGACCCTTCAGTATTCATTTACTTTATAACTCTTGACTTTATTCTAGTGCAACCTTGCCTTGAGTTTGTCTTGTATTACTTGACTTTAACTGATATACTTCCACTTTGAGCCACTCGACCTCTGGTTCAGTTTAATTCACCCATTTTGCACCACAGTTTAACACTCATTTGTGTCCCATTTTCCCCTAACTTTCTTGATCTTACATCTAGTTTGAGCCCACTGTGCTCTCACCCTGGCCTTACTTTCTTCACCTGTCAGCTTTTGTTGTGGCTTACTCTTGCCTGTTTCTCTTCAAGGGACAATGAGACCCTGGAGTTGGAGCACCTAACTGGCGAGATCCACTCCAGCACCGAGGATGACGCCCCAGCAGTCAAACGTATACTGAAGTGAGTAGTGTTAGTGGCAGTAGGGAAGGTTGTAGGTTGTAGTTTGTCGTGGGGGCTATGTTATAACTATGGTTCGAGGGGTGTGAATGAATGCATGGGGTACGGTACATGGATGACTGATGACTGTTGCAGGGCAGGTGTGTTGAGTGGTTGAGTGAATACAGTATTATAGAGGTATTGTGTGGGTTGGTGAAAGAACATTGTAATGGACTTGCTATATGACAGATTGTTCAGTGTAGCTGTTTACTGGATGGTCCTGTAAAATATGTGGCTATTTCATTTGACATGAGTTAGAGCTAGTTTTAACTTTGGAGGGGTACAAGTAGTTTGAAGAAACAAGCATTGTGTAAGAATATTACAATTTCAACTGATTATGTTGCACAGATGAGAATTACTTGTTAGTAGATCATGTGGGAAAATTGTGAGGGCACTGTTGCGTTTTGGAATCATCCCACTCATCCATTCATTCATGTCTCTATCTGTTCATTTCTTCGTCTGTCACAGTTTTGTGTCTGAACCATAAATTTGGAACTACAGTATATTGAGATCATGATGTGAACCTTGGTAGGCCCTGTTCATCTTTATAAGGAGATGTGTTATGTACATAATTTGTCATTGTTAATTCAAGACAAAGGTCACAATTCATTGTCAAATGATAAGTTTTCCTGATTTTTTAAATTCCAACTTCATGTCCAAACCATAACATCAGAACTGTTTAAGAGATTGAGATGAAATATAAAGGCCTCTGTACCATTCCCAAGGGGTGTTTTGCCCTTATAATTTATTGCCCTGTTTTTAAGGTTGTGTTATTGTTTGGTGATGAGCCCCCCAAATTTCACCTGCATTCTGAGATAAGAAGAGTGATGCTTGACAGGATTATGTATCATTGCCAGACAGTGTGCTGTGACCAAAATCATTACGCACCCTTAATTTTTTAAACTCAACATCACAAATTGGAGGTCGAGTGTTTTTTATTTTTTGTGATTTAAAAATTCGCAATCGTATCAAATCCATAATTTTGAAGTCCTCAAACATAAGAATGAAACTTAGTAAACATATGTAGTGTCATGAGAAAGTGTGTCATGTATAACAATTTAGATTTTTTCTCTTATGGATGGAAGTTAATGCTCATTGGTGTCATTTTTACATGATCAGTCTGGAATACCATTAAGGGATTAGGATGAAACTTGACAGAATTATATGTCATTTCCAGAGAGTATGTTGCAAAAAAAAAATCTTTGTCCTGTCTTCCAACTGTTACCATAGGTGAGGAAGTGGTAGACTCATGTATCTGTCCATCTCCATGTTAAAGCAATGTACAGATTGTCCATCTGTTAATTCAAACTTTCTATGTTTGTCCTTGTCTTCATGTACTGTACTGTACCTGTCTGTCTTTGATTTGTCCGTTACTGAACTTTCTAAACTAACGTTGATTTATGGTTATCATCGTCAAACCATTTTAATATTTAATTTGTCCTTCTATGTTAATGTGTGTTCACATTCTGTCCATCATCATTCACAATATCATGAGCAATGCATAACACTCAACACATTTGGAGATACTGGAATGTAACGTTTAATATTGATGTGTTGACCAAATACTTTGTGTTGCTACACCAAGAAAGGACTGGAATGAACTTCGTTGTATGGTAGTGGATGTCTACAGCTCCTCCCCATAAGCATTTCCTTGCTCTTTCTATGGCCTACAGTTCCAACATAAGTTTTACACTGTACCACAATACATGGGTTGCTTAATTACATTCATTTTGACTTCCACTTGCTCAAGAAGTATGCACTATCTAAACATTAATATAAGACTTAGAATCATTTTTCTAAAATGAAATCCCATCCTAAGAGTCTGCTTTGTACAATAACCTTCTTATTAGTTTTAAAAGCAATCATTCATTTCCTCTTAAACCTCAAGAAGATTCTGCCGAGTGTACATCTTCCAAGAGCTTCAGTCGTTATTGATGGCAGACTTCATAAACAATCATCTTTTCTTTGGTTCATCTACCCCTATGAGTTCATAAATGTCAGTTGTACACTTCCATCCTATATCATATCATCTCTACCATACTCTCAACAAATTTATCCACTTTGTGTGACTTCCATTCCAGTTCTTGATGTAACAGCATCAATAGGGATCATGGAAGGGAATCAGTAAGGGGTGTTTACTGGTGGATCTAGTTATGGCTGAAAATTTAATATTAATTTTTCAGGACCCAGAGCCTCAGAGAATACAAATCAAATAGAGAAAAGTAGATGTTTCCCCTTGGCTACAAATTGGTAGTATTTTTTTTACCCATTCTTTTGTATTTTTTATTAATTTATTACATAGTGTTAGATTTATGGGGCTAAGGCATTACAACAGGAAGCTGATTACCCTTGGGTCCTTTATTGTATCAGAGACCCTGGATTCCAACTAAAAAAATAAAAATACTGTGTTGTCTGACGGACAACAGTTTATGACCCTTCTTGGACAAATTGGTACAAATTATCAAATCCCATATAGTGTACTGTACTGAACAGTCTCAGTGGCTACTTTGTGGTCAGCAGCATCACCTTGGTTTGTTTAAATAAAACTTAGGAAGGTATCTAACGGGTAGAAGAACATGTATAGGCCTTCACTGGCTATTTGTCATTTTTTCCGGACCTATTTAGTTACCCTGTCAGGGTGCTTTGTAGACTCACTTGGTTACCTGTATAATGTGTTACAGTTCTCTTCCGGTCATTGGATTATAGTGAGGTTTTCCATGCTAGTCTCATTGACCTTGTTCTGTTGCCTATGCCATCGTGTAGAATTTTTACAGTTGAGGCTAAAAACCCCAAACTGACGATACAATAGTGTATATATATTTTGTATTCGCTGTGAATTAGGATAGTGAGGTGAAAAGCTATGCCACTAGTTCATGTATATTTCGTGTTAGGAGGAACAGGGTAAGAGAGGCTGTGTTGAAATCAGAAGGGTCACTTAACAGGGTGTTTATGTGCTTGTGTAAGTATAAAAATCTTAAGTGTCATCTAAAGTTTGTGAGGATAATAGACAGAGTATTAGAATCTGACATCAGGTTCCATATTAGAATGCTCTTTTGAGCATATAAGAGATTTTCTTAGGATTTAAGGTATCAGCTCCCCATAAATGTCACCACATGGTAATTGTGGTACCTATAGTACTGTATATACCTAAAACAGTACAGTACTGCACTTCTACTTATATTTCTGAATAAAACATCTGAAGCTGAATGTAATTGTACAAGTTTCGTAAAGAGATTTTAAAGAGTTAATAAGGGTTATGGGGTTTTTACTGAGGGCTGCAGTTGAAGCTGTGTAAGTGTGGAAGGTGTGCTGGGTAATGGCCCTACTGATGAGGCATCAAGTATGTGTATGGGATTGAAATTTTATGCATTATGGAGATTGTATTTCCAGTATGGGTGTATAGTTGTGTGGTACTTTCTAAGTTGTATTGTGGGCATTTTCTGGGTATGTGCGACTCATTGAGATGATGATCTGGGTTTTATAAAGGAATATATTATTTATTGGAGTTGCGTGATTCTTGGAAAATGTATTGGGTTGTGTAAGATTAATGTTATTGCAGTCTTTAAGGGTGGTGGGGATGGGGAGATCATATATAGGCACTGTATGGGGTATTGTTCACTTGCTAATATGGATGGTTGTTTATGTTGTTTGTGTGTGCTTGGTAGGTGTGAGTCATGCAAGTGTCATTTACGAGTTAAGAGAACTTGAATGAGGATGTACAACGACAGCAGTGTGGAGTTTATATATCTTGGGTTAAGGTGTTGTGTTGGGACAAAGAACCAGTATGAGGGCCACAAGGATAGTGACCGAGGGAACTACAGTACAAGTTATACCAGATGTGTGGATATTAATGAGACAGATGATGATGATGATGACTAATGTTCCAAATAGAATGACTATACAGTATAATTGAAGGTGTGAGGAACTGAGGTAAATGATAGTACAAAATAGATTAAATGAAAGGAAATTTAAATAATTAGACATAGGATGAGGAAATTATACTGTATAATAAAATAGTCGCTGAATACAAATGGAATCAGGTAGGCTTAATAAGGATTTAGTAATGCTGTATTGGCAGATACAGTGACTAAGAACACAATATGTGAGTCCAGGGTGAGTAGAGGGAGGACATTGAAGTCTCTTGTTTCTTAACACATTAACAGTAAGTATGAAATACCCTCAGCAGTGATGTTTATTTTTTATTGATAAAAAGCATGATGTATTATCTTATAACATATCAATGTTCAGAAAATGTTTTAAAATCTCCTGCTGATACTCCTACACTTTTTGTTTCACATTTTTGCATATTGTAAATGAAAATGCTGCACAGTACTCTTTTGTCTTGGTGTGTTCTATCAAAGATGTCCTGATCATCATAACCCAACCTGTACTCAGAAAGGCTGTATTGTACAGGCCACTTTTCTATCAAGAAAAAAAATTACGTAAACATTCAGTTCGGTGTAAGTGTTGACCATAAAAGACCGATGTAAGGTGAGACCATCATGTGTGTGTTAAGCGGGCCAGCTGGTTGTTAGTAATAGCTTGATTGTATGTTTTCTACATATTTTGTCATTTTACCTCTTTTGTGTTTTGTGTGGAGGAACTGAATTTTATAGCTCCATCATCTGCTGTATTGATGATATATCCTGTCTTCATGACCTTATTTTGAAACTCCAGGTTCACAAATTGAACCAACTTTGAAACTGCCTGGTGGTGTGCAGTAAATTTATTGTGCCCTTGTCTGTTGCTTCTAAAATTTCACCAAGTTATATCTTGGCTTTTCTTGAATTATAAGACTGAGTCCCAATCAGGGGCTGTTTTCTGAAGTTGCTTCAATTTATTTTTATAAACATTATAAAATGAAGTGAAGGAAATCTTGGCATTTACTTGTAAACAAAACTCCTCTAATTTGACAATTTTGGGGCACTGCTCTTGTTGAATTATCCAAAGGGTTTTTCTGTTGGGTCTTGTATTAAAAAAATAAAATTAGTAGTTTCTGTTTGCTTATAAGAGATTTTTCATTGTTTATTTTAAAAGTAATCATTATCATTGTGAACATGAAGGTATGGTGCTGGTAATGTTCATTCTCATGAACTATCAACTTAATTCTTTGGCTGTGAGGTTTCCTTCAGCTGAATAAATTCGTCTGGTGGTGGCCAGAAGAGAATGTTTCAGGTTTTTCATATGCTGGTGTGGGAAGTGTGATGTTTTATGGCCGTGAAACATGGGCAGTTAAAGAGGATGACTTGAGTGACAGGAGGCCCTGTTCAGAGCTAAGAGGGCATCAGGGTATTGAGATTATTGGCAAAGTTCTGTGTAGAAATAAGCTGAGGGAGTTTTTGCATGTGGAAAGAATGGATGAAACCAATTGGGTCAAGAGGTGCGTGAGCCTAAATGTGGAGGGGAGGAGAGCCAAGGGTAGGCCGAAAATGACATGGGGAGAGGCTGTAAGAAATAACATTAGACTTGGGAATCTGACAAGAGGCCATGCAACATAAAAGAGTTGCCATCAGGCGATCACTGCTAACCCAAGGAAGCGTGGGAAAATTATTGTAAGATATTGATGGTGATAAGGATGACAATACACGTACACTCTCTGCAAAAACTTCTCAAATACCTGGGCATTATTGATGTGAGAATGAGCAGAACGGGGCTTGTCATCTCAGAATGGTTTCATCAGAGGGAATTTTAAGGGTTAATCAAATATTTTTTTTATTTTTAGAAATATAATTACTTGAGAATGTTTGAGAAGTACGCTTAAGGAATAAACCTAAAATATTGTGGTGTTTAGCACAAATGCTTAGTACTGTACAGTACTATAACAGCAGTGTCATCAGACCAAGAAACTTTTCTCCATCTAATGGCTGAATTAAGCTAAAATTTCTAATGTATTTTACCCACTTACCTGTAACAAGGAGGACAGATGTAAGGAAATCTGTAACCCTATACATTTGAAGTTTCTGTGTGATGTATGATACAATTAAGTGTGAGGAAGGACACTAGTTACCATAAAGACACGCAGGTGAACACATGTCCATCTATTACTCGTGACCCTGACTCTCCTCCCCCACAAAGGAAGGCAGCTTTAAATGGCTCTGAATAAAGAACATATTAGTGATATAATCTTTATTGGTGAGGAAGTGGTTTCTGATGGTGGTGTGGTGGAGTTTGGTGATATTAGAGCAAAAGTAAGGATGGTGTAACTCCACTTGTGTTTTGAAATTAAGAGAGAGAGAGATGTTTATGTCTTGAGTGGGTGCCGGTTACTGGTGTTTTGGAGGACATTATACAGTACAGTATAATCATACTGGGGCAGACTAATGAAAAATGTTTATAGAATCATTTCTTAGGTTCTTTCCAAACTGCAAAATTATTTTAACATGCTAATTCACCAGTACTGTATTTCTTATGGCTTTCTACTACTGTACTTCTGTTCATTTTGACCAAATTTATAAAGGTTAAAGCTGTTGTGGCTTGTTTTTAATTGCTCAATAGATCATACCTGTAAGAGATTTCAGCTTCAAGGCCGTGTCTTCCAATAATTTGCTGTATCATGAAGGCTCACTGGGGTGAGAATGTTGGTTTATTCTTTGGGTGAACCAGTCCACTGCATATGGTGTATCAGTTAGTACTGGTTAGACGTCTTGAAGTCATCTTCTAACAACATTTTCTGGTACGGTATGCTGCAGTTCTTTCCTCAGTTTTCTCTGTTCTACTTTATTGAAATTACAAACTATTTTCCTGTTTATCAATATCCTACTTTGGCAAATGGCCCTGACATATATTTGTCTGCTTTGCATCCAACCAGTATGACAGATAATATTTTGTATTGATATTAAGTCAGTCTAAGATCTGGGGTATTTTTTAAAGCTGTATTCTAATTTTGATAGAATGTTCTGTGTGTGAATATCATCTTGGCAACATTTATTAATTTAGTCACTGTAATCGGTTCTATCATTTTAGACATCAGTATCATACATTGGTTAACACACACACACACACACACACACACTGAAGATTACCAAAGGTGCCATGAGAGAATGCCACCAATTTCGAAATGAAAATACATGCATAACTTTTTCTCTTATAATGAAAAAACTTATTGTACATTCCTTAGTAAAAACCCAGGAGTATTTAAATGTGCAAGCATAAAAGTGTCCAGCGCTTGGTATGTTGTCCCCTTACAGAAAGTGAGGGAACTTTTCTATCTTGTCCCTTCTCTCACAGGAAATGGAGGGAATATGTTTGTCTCTTCCCCTTCTTCATAGAAATTGGAGGGAACATATCTCCCTTACCCCTTCCTCCACATGATATGGAAGGAACATGTTTCCCTTGTACCCTCCTTCTCAGAAATTGGAGGGCACTTGTTTAATGCGTACCCTCCCCTGTGTCCCCTACAGAAAATGGAGGGAATATATGCCCTCTTATCCTCTCCTTCACAGATCATGTATTTATCTGTTTTAATATCCTTCATTAAAAATCTTTCTAAGTGCAAGATTTGAACAAAGTCCAGTTAGAGGTAAACAGTATAACCAAGATGACTGTGAACAAATTGGTTGTGAAGTGAGTTGTACAGAAGTTTTTTTTTAAATCTCTTCATTGGCTACAGATATTTTAATTCTAGTTTGATTTTTATTTGTGTAATTATAACAAGCTTTTGATGACCCAGGTTCAGTCATTGTGAGGATGTAGTGGTCATTCTTTCTCCCTTTGAATTATAACCATAAACATGCAGGACTCTTCAAGAAACATTTTAAGTGTTGCATTTAGATCAATTATGCCTGAAGGTGTTGAGATGGTCACTCATAAAATTGCTTAACAAGATTTTGGATGAGCCAACCTGTTAGGAGGGTAGGAATGAGTTGTGTGATGTTAAGATGCAGACAAATAATTCTCCAAATAAGTAGAGAAGAATTAAAACAAATACAGCACTAATATAACTAAGATTAAGTCAGAATTTTTATGAGTACTTCACTTTTCTTTTGTTGTGTGTAATAATAATTCTCTCAGTGTGATCATGGAGATTATTGAACATAATATTTATTAACTCTTGTTTTAAGTTATTCTCTAAGTAACTTTAATATCTTGGTTCCATCAGGGACCCAAACAGAAAGGATAAGTCAACAGTCCTCAAGCGGGTATCCTTCAGGTACTAAAATATTACATTGAACTTTTAGACACATTAGCATTGATCACCAGTCAACCTAATGTAGTTTCACACTCAAGACATTGTACAATTATGTACATCAATGAATGACAGCTCACTTCTCAACTGGTGGTTATTTGGAGGAACTTCCCTTTGGAGATTGTTGGAGAACCACCTCTTAAAGGCCTCCTAAACAGTAGATTGTCTGTCCCATGAGGGGATTTACCATCATGCATGTACAGGGAGCTAGAAAGAAGACAGATTGTATTACCAATAATGGAAAAATTTATCATTATGTGAGTGACCCCAACTGAGAAGAGGATGGTAAAGTTACATAGGTGGTACAGTACTTCATCATTGATTTGATGACTGAGAAGTTAGTGCTGTAGCACCACCAGTACAACAAGTGTTGAGCAGTGAGCTGCCATTCTTGAGTGTTCTCCAGTGGATATCTCCACCTCTTCTGGCTCCTTCTCAGGAGGTTTTTGCATGAACTCTTAATGATGGGACTTTGGTGTAGTGGCATCATTTAGGATATTCACAACTCAACCCCATGATACGCTGGTAGCTTGTGAAAGATGCCTCGCCTTCATAATTAAGTGTTAATTAAATGTTATAGTCTATATATTCGTTCATTGTGTATACTGAAAAAATATCCTTTTGCACATATTTCTTGTATAAATTACTACAGTAGCACTAAGATACTATATTTGTGGTTGGTTGTAGAAATTACAAAACAAAAGTAATAATATTTACATTTTTTCTGATACTGTACACATTTGCAAAGAAAGATTCCTTGTATATATAAATTTCTTTATAATCTTGAGGTTTAATGACCATTTCAATAATAACATTTGATAAGTAACTTGGAATATTCTGAGTCTGTGTAGGGGAATTCTGACACATTTTTATTTTACTAGATGTAATGTATTTGTTCAGAGGAATGAGTGTGTACATCCATCGGTATGTATAGTGAGCTCTAGACACTCACCACTAGCAGACGGCACATTTATCTCTTAACTCCACTTTGCATGCTTTGTTTTATTCAGAAGTTTTCTAGTTATGGTTTCTAAATTTATGCTGAAATTTGATGAGTCTATAAGTCTGTTCATTCTACCCCTCTTTTTGTCTTTCCTTATGAATTTACGGGTATATAAAGATTATAGTTTAATATAAAAGCCTCACCTAGCGAAAACATTGTAAGCAAAAACTATACTGTATTAAAATATGTAATGTTCATACAGGTATATGTAATGACCTGATCTTCAGTATATAATACAGACTTACTTTTAATGCAGTATGATATTCTGTGAAATACAACTGTATGTGATTGATTAATGGTCAAGCTTAGGTATTATACTTGGTGATGTGATAAATCAACATTTGGAAGCTCTATTTTGGGAAAATCATATCGCATTATGCGTGTGTTTGTGAGTGTGTACAGTAAAGGCTCGAGTTACCATGACATGTTTCCTCCAATATTGCGGTGTATGTCGAATCATGAATCATTAATTACCATTAAAATAAAGCAATAATAATGAGAAGCATTCCCTAGTGTGTGCTTTTTACATATTTTGTGTGGCTTTTTACCACTTTTTCCCTCAGAACAGTAATATAATTAGAAAATTTGAATTATACAGTATACTGTACTGTACGTACTTTAATTAATGTTTATTAATGCAACTTATCCAATATAATTCACTATGTACTGTATTAGTGCTAAAGAACTCAACTGTGGGTGAAGACCCAGAGTATGAATGAACGCAAAAACAAATTATCACTTCTCGTATTAAGAATACAAAAAATTCATTATTGTTTATTACTAAATGTCTATACTGTACTGTACAGTATATGATTGATTTGATGGTTATGTACAGTATGCAAAAGAAACCATAAATTTCACTGATAATACATACAGTAGTCAGTTAAGACGTACAAGAGGAGATAGGATGTCATCATTGTTGTCAAGTGTTTACACGCATGATGATGGTTCTCCATCTGAAAATAAAGAAGATAAGACCCTGGCTATGGCTATAGTAAAATTACTAATGCAAAATATATATATGTACAGTATGTTTTAATTAATCTTATTTAATGTAAATGGAACAATAGAAGTAACCACAAGTGGTAAAGAAAAACTTGTGTGACAGAGCAAGAAGGCCAACGTATGTACAGGTAAAATTGCCAGCACGAGACCCAGGGTGGGGTAAGTGCATCTTTGGTTGACTGTACATACACACATTTAGACGTAGTTTCATTTCTCTACATAAGAATATGAAAGCAATACTTATTACTTTTTATTACTGTACATACTGTATATGTTTTAATTAATCTTTATGAATGTAAAATTAAAATTCTGCTCACTAATGGTGGTAAACCTGAAAACATAAGGACACAGAGAATGTTGTCCGAGTTTTTGTTTGAATGAGGATGAAGTGTCTAGATCAGTGGTTCTCAACCTTGTTTGCCCCATGCACCGCTTTCACCATATGTCAGAATGTCATTCCCCCCTCCTTTCCAAGATTGTCTGCCTCAAAAAGTGCATTTCAAATAATATGCATATAATACTGAAAATCCTTTATTTTTTCCATATTAGTACATATACATTTACAATTCCCCCCTGGTTAAGAACCCCTGGTCTAGATCATCAGGTTCTGTCTCTTAGCTTTTGAACCAACACTACCATCACTTGTTCTCTTGCTCATGTTGAGTAGTGACACTTAGAGCAGCGACTGTTTATGTTAGTAACGTCATGTGCCCGGAGAGGTCTGTGTGCAATTATTTATATATTTTCTTTAATACCGTAAAACTCCAATAATTCGTATCCCCAAATTCGAAATCACTCATTAATTTTTAATGTTAACTGTTACAAAATATATTTACAAATTTCGTAATACAGTATTTTGTATAATTTCAAAATATTAGACATTTCGAAATATTGTGCTGTACTGTATTACGATATACTGTACGGTATTAGAATTTTTATAATATTTAGTAAAATTTCTGATTATGAGACATTTTTTAATACAATTTTAATACTACAGTATATATGACACACATGTTGCCATGGGATGTGACCGCCTACCACCTGCCTCAGTGTAAACTCGTACTATACGTGTCAAATATGTCCCACAGTCGGTCCATGTTGGTCAGTCGTGGGGTGTACGTCGATTGTCTAACGCGTAAAATTTTTCCACTTTGTTTTTCCATCATTGCCCAGTGTTTGAGCCATTGTTTGATAACCCTGGACCAAGCACCTAAATCTGATACTGTACTTTTAAACGTTTAAATTTTAATTGGGGCAGATAACGTAAAATAACCATTTTTTTTTTTTTTTTGTATACAGTCAATCCTCACATTACGCGGTCCCGCATTCCGCGTTTCACCGTTAACGCGGTGCCTTGCCAGAACCTAACATGCTCCCATTACGCGGAGAGCGGCTGGCAAGCCGCGCCATTTTTGGATCCAAACCTCCCGCCATCCGCCATGTTGCGTAAGAGGCGCGAAAATGGTGCGCACAAGGTCGCCCAGTCATCAAAACATTACCGAGTTCTTTACCCGCCACCCACCACAACCGGCCCAAGTCAGTGATAGTGATAATTATAGTGAGGATATGGACTTATATGGACTTTGAGGGATTTAACAAAGAGGCCCTGCAAGCCTCTGTGGTGGATAGTGATACAATTGATACCAGTGATACAGGTGAGGGTCAATAATCTGCCCTCTGCCTCGGAACCAACCCCCCATCCCCATGTGCCCAGCCATCTTTTCTACTAATGTAAGTGTTAAAAAACCTAATATTAATGATATTTCTCTTAATTATTAATTGTGTGTGCATGCCATCATAAAGTTAAGATAATATTTTTACTACAACATAGTTGTGTGTCGTCAAAAAGTGGAGTTTGGGGATCGGCCTGGACTCCATTTCAATTAATCCCATATGTTATGTTGTTCACTTTACGCGTTCCTCACTTTCCGCGGTACCCTCCGGGTTACATTAACCGCGTAATGTGAGACCCAACTGTACTGTATTTGTTTTTTCTGCCTCAGAAGGTTTTTATTATAATTTGTATGGATTGGAGCTGCTATTATTTAAAATTATGGGGTTTTACTGTACAATACTGTACAGTGTATTACAGGGTAGTTATTATTTTTGAAAATATAATTTGATTTGATTTAATTTGTTCTATTTTCATCATAAATACAAACAGAAAAGCGATGTAAATCGAATCAGGTTTTACATTAACCAGAGTTTTAAATATGAATCATAATTAATTGAATCATTGTAATTCGACGCTTTATATATACAGTGATCCCTCGGTTAACGAGCACAATCTGTTCTAGAAGGTTGCTCGTTAACCGAAAAACTCGTTAACCGAAACCATTGTTTCAATGGGTTTTTGGGTAATTGGTTCCAGCTCACCGAAAATTGCCTAAATTCAACAAAAAAGGTAGAAAGGTACACTTACTTTGAGGTGTGTATGTAGAAGGCTCCTGGATGATGATGATGATGATGGGAATTGGAATGGGGGTGGAGGAGAAGGGAGAAGAGAAGGCATTGGGGTGGAAGAGAAGTCACCCCAGGGCACCATTTCACCCATAAAATTTTAGTTCTCTTGGTGTAATTCAAGATTATTTTCTTTAAATCAACACTGCACTGCATTATATATTGTCAATATGTAAAATAAACTTCAAAATGACCAATAATTTGCTTGTAAACACAGAAAAAAGCATTTAGTTGAAGAGTCTCAAGCAAGATGTTACCTCCACTGAAAAGACAAAAAGACTGACGCCTGTATGCTGTGTTGGCAGGCTGGATGGCGTGCCACAAACTAGTGACCCTACCTTCAATTATGTTCAATAATTGTTAAAATGACTAAAAAATTTAATATTAAACTTTTAAAATTATTGAATAGTATAAACTTCTTGATACTACAAGGGTAAGGAATTTAAGCCCTAGAACCGATTACTGTATTGGCGGACTAATACTACAGCTGGTGGACCGCCAAATGCAAGCTAAAACATGTGGAGGTCAGCTCGTAAGAAACTCGTTAATCGAGGGATTGCTCATTAACCGAAGTTAACAATCTTATGGAAGGTAACTCGTTAACCGAGAGACCAATATATATATATATATATATATATATATATTATAAAGATAGATGAGGCTCAGATTGGCTGGTTCTTCCTCCTTTACTCCTGTATCACATTGTTAGTTCCACCCTCATTAAGCCACCCTTGTACTTGAGGGTTTGAGGGCCATCAGTACAACTCTACCTAGACTCGGGGTGGCTTGGGTGTTAAACTTCTCAATCACTTACTTTTCTCCCTACCAGAAAAGGTGATTGTAGTGAATATTCACCTCTTAACTCTTGCTTTGGCCAGGTTTTCTGATATGGCTCACACATCTCAGCCAGTGTTCAACTTGTGAGTGAAACCATTACCACATTCTAGTCAGAAACCTCCTGGGCTGCCTAAGTGCAAGAACAATAAGAATCTCTAGAGAGAACCAAGATTAGTAGTATTTTTAATAACCCAGAGTTCTCATTATGTGTAATAGTAAGATCATTTATTAGACTCATAGACAGTAGTGCCTTAAGATAGCCTGATACTGTAAGACATTCCCTGAAACATTAAGGTATAGAATAATCACTTAGATATGAGCTTTCATTTATGTCCTTTAGTCAATAACTCGGAAGTGTGAACCAGAAGGACTCTTGTGACTTTATTGTGATGAACCTGTATAAAGACAAGATTGTTAACAAGCTCACATTTACGGGAGCCACACATTGCGATTGAGGTACAGTTGCCAGCAAAACTCCTCCCACAAACTTGCTACACAGGGCTGTGGGAGAACTTTTGCTGGCAGCTGTACATATGAGCACTTGGTATTTTACCCGAGATATTTTTCTTATAATTTGTTACTGATAACTGTGACACCACATTGTAAAATTTATCCTATTGACAGTGACATTATTTACTTAGTGTGTAGCTAGTTCATGATATCCTGTAATTATTTCTTAAATATGACTATTCTTTAGTTCATGATATAATGTACCCTGTAATTATTGCTCATATACTACTAGTATTCCCTTCTGTATAACAACCTTTATTGACACTTTAGCTCAAGTGGTGTAGTTATGTACTCAAGATCACCATAGCTATACTTACAGTATGCCAGTAGATTTGACCATAGAATTACAAAGCATAGTTTTCAATATTTCTCATATACTGTACTGTCTTATGATATTGTCTATTACTGTATCTATATTTGCTTCACCTTCATCCTGTAGCACTGATATCATCTACTTTGTTGAGAGTATTTATTTGACTAACACTGGCAGTACACACCCAAGTTTCCATACATTCCCACTTTCCACATGTTTTTTTGTATGTCATGTATATTATTGTTTTTTTGCATGCCTTTAAGGTTCTTTACGGTCATAGATGATTTGTTCTTCATTCAGTGCACCATTATGATATTATATAACTTGATTTTAGTAATTAAATTTTACAATACTGTAATATATATATATATATATATATATATATATATATATATATATATATATATATATATATATATATATATATATATTGTAGGTTAGGTTAGGCTAGTGCTGGTGACATTAAACTGTTGTGCACATGATGTTAATCTAAGTGATTGCTGGCATACACAGTATTTTGACATTTCTTTGAAAGGTTAATGTTTTCAAATTTACTGAGGTTGTATTGATTGGTAAGTTCTACCTTTTAGTACAACATCCCAGAACGTAGGCAAATTTTACTATGTTATCATCATTTAGTTCCTGTTTCATATTAATTTTTTTATGTATTACTTCAACATATTTGTCATTTGTCTGTCATTCCAATTCAAAGTATTGTCTCACATGTAACTCTCCTTCTTTAGTTAATTCTCTGTATAACTTACATAATTCTCATTCAGCTTAACTGTGCTGTTTTTAGTTCCCCCACCTGTTATTATATACCTGATGGCTCTGTATTACTGACCCCATATTCCTGCCACCTCTTCCTCAGGAAGATCAGTGGCAGCGGTCGTAGTGGTAGTGATTCTTCTGGGGGAGGAGCGCGAGGCGTGCTTAAGAGGATGTCTCGAGTAACCAGTGATGAGATGAATCAGACAATCAGCCCTGGCCGGTTATCTTCAAATGAGGAGCCTCAGGGTCTCTTGGGTGCAGGGCTGCCACTACTGCAACGTCTAAAACTTCTCAAGGAAAAAGAGGAAATTGAAGATAAAGAACGACAAAGGTTGAAAGAGGAGGAGGAGGAGAATGCCAAGTTAAAGAAACAGGAGCCACCAGAGCAGGAGGAAGAACCTGGGATCATAGGTGCTGGGTTGCCTCTTTTTGCTCGATTGAGACTCTTAAAAGTCAAGGAGGAGAAGGAAAGAATGGAGAGAGAAGAGAGAGAAAAGGCAGAAAGAAATAAAGCAGGGGAACAACAAAAGGAATCAACCACCAACAAATCTGATGCTGCTCCCAAGAAAATTACATCACCAGTTACAGATGGGCCAGGAAAACTTTCTCCGTTCAAGCAAGAGACACAAGCCACAAAGGATAAACCACATACTGCTGATGCAAAACCAAGACCAGCTGGGATGCTCAAGGGCAAACTGAGAGCAGCATTACTTACGTCAGCTGCGCCTCCAACAACGGGCACAGGAAAAGAAACACCATCAGTAGCGGCAACACAACCAACAGCAGGACCAAGAATAACACCCTCAATGACAGTGGTAAGGTCACCTACAACACCAACTGGATCGATTGGAACCACTGCAGAAAGAGAAAAGAAAGAGGCAGAATTAGATGCCAAACATCAGTTAAAGAGTCCCATAAACGATCTGAACAAAGGTGTTGATACAAAAACAACAGATGATGCAGGTGGTGAGAAACTTGTTAATAATGGTAGCTCAGTTATATCAAAAGATATTCACTCAAACAGTAACAGTGTGCAAGGTGGCCAAGCCTTAGAAAGAGCTTTTGGCAAACTTTTATCAAAGAAATTAAACACTCCATCAAAGGAAAGGACCAGTGTGGCTGCATCTGATAAGTCAGTTGTTGACTCCTCAAAACTCACAGAGAGTAAAGATAAAATTAGTAGGAGTGATAGTTTTAAGAGAGCCATGGATGAAGGTCGCATACGAAGTACAGAGGAACACGATTTAAATATTAAACCTCAGGAAAGTGTTGCTCCTAAGTTACAGTCAACGAGAGAGAGTGATAGTGAAGAGGTAGAACAAGTTCAAGAGGACAAAAAAGTTGGGGAGAGTCAGAGTGAAAATGAAGTTTCCCCAATTAATGAAGAGAAGCCAGTACTAGTTAAAAAGCAGATTGAAAGCATCAAGAAAAGTAGTGATACAATATCAAAATGTGATACAGTTCCAAAGCCTTCAAGGACAGGGTCCAAGGAGAAGCAAGAATCCCCTAAAGTTCTCCGGTCTCAGTCAACAGGTAGTGGAGTTGCAATTCGTCAGTATCAAAAAGTCGACTGTTTAAAGGTAATCCTTAGAATTGTATTTAGGTTTTCTTCAGTATTGCATGTACCAAATATTGGTCTTTAGTTTTTGTTGGTTTATGATTTACAAAATTATGATAGATACCACAGAAACAATACAGGTATAATATTTTCAGTATTTGTGATCAATTATATGCCATATTTCTACAGTATATTCAAGTGACTCTACGGTCAATTTATGCATATGCGGTAGCTATGCATGAAATATGTACACAGTGCATAGATACATAGACAGGTACATGATATATGTCTTAAATACACTAATTAATAAAAGCAATGATCCACCAAACTAATACTATACAGTACTGGACTCACTAGTGATACAGAACATTGAAGGTAATTTGGAAACTGTAAGAAGCAGTAAATACCAAAGTTCAATAATTTGATATTTCATAATATATCGCCTAACAATACTTCTAACAAAGTTTTTGCTGCTTGGTTATTTAAATTGGTTTCTAAATTTGTGCAAAAAAGCATCTTAAACAGAAACTGCAATTTCTTTAACCCACCAGAATTTATTCATGTGCAATGTGTGTTAGTGTGCTATGACTTACTACTGCATAACAAACAAACAGATTCCTGTTCTTGTGAGTGTTTGTTGTACAGAAAACACTTTCTTCAGTGTTTCAGATTTATCTGTCCTTCTTTGACCTTTGTAGTGTCTTTGACTACCTTCCCTAGAATATTTAGGACAGGTACAGTATACTGTATGTATAATTTTTATGCTCAGCTGCAATTTGTCCTTTAAACCAGGATTTCCACACCTGCTCCAATAGCACATGTTATATAATACATTAATTAGACGTAAACTGTTGAGACTCGTGCCCCCAGTAACTGAGATTTAAGGTATGGAAAATGATTGGCTATTGTATTCTGTTAACATCACTTTATTCCAATTTTTTTAACAACGTATTGTACTGTATTTGGATGTTACCTTCTTGAATGAGAATTCTCTAGTCCGTATATATTTGTTTGTTGTACGTATGTGAATCGATGAAAATGCACATCTTAGAGAAATTTTCCAAAGAAACATAATTTAGGTGTACAGTCGTGGACAAAGCTTCACTCCCCATGGTGAAACTGAGTCATGGGAATGAGTCTCCAAACTTACTTACCCTGACTGTAAGCTTGGGGTCTTGCTGATTCAGTTTAGGAGGGAGTGAACTTTTGATCCTGGTTGTACAGTATTTCCTCTCTTGGCTAATTTTAATGTGATCATACAAACAAACTGAAAATGGTGAATGATAATTAGAAGAGGGGTTGAAGGGTTATAGATATAAAATACAGTATACTGTACGTACATACCGTAGTTAAAAAAAAGTTTTACTGTACTTTCTTGGAGTTTATATTTTATTTATATTTGATTATGAAGAAATTGAAACGTAACCAGAATGATAAAACAATATTAACTACTTCACTAAGACATGCCAAAATACAATATATTTAAGCAGAGCTGTACAGTATTTGTAATTAGATTTCATTAAAATTTGAATTACTGTAGATGACAAGAAGTTAAATTACAAAAGGTTTTGGGCTCATATGTTCTCCATAATTGAGAAAACTACAGTACAGTACAGTGTACAGTTTTGTATTTTTTCTTTACAATTCTCCCACAACCATATTAATTTTTAACCCTCACTCTTATATCAGTTCTTAAGATGCACTGAAGTGGTTAGCTATAAAGTTAACCTTCATACCAGACCAACTCTGTCAACACACCACTCAAAACATTGTCATCGTGTGATAACTCCCTATGAAATTGTATATGAAAGTACTGTAGGTTCATTATAGGTATGCTTTATTGGTTGTCTTTAGTTTTTGTTTTTATAACTCCATACAGTATGTAGTGTTGCTTTTACCTGTTACCACCAAGTCAGGTGATCCTGTTAATACATCGCTTCTTTCTGGGCATCTTACAGCACCACAAAGGCCACATATGCAGCCAGGGTTGATTTATTAATCCATTGGATAAACCATTTAATTTTCTCTCTCCATCACTATTTGGTGCAACGGCTTCCCTCCAGACACTAATAAATTATATTAAGCTGAAGTTGCCGTTTCAGTGCCAAACTTATTAAGGTATAATGTTCCTCCTCTTGATTTCAGGTCAATCTGCCGTTCAACTACCAGAAGCAGTGTACCTTTGACTGTTATATTTTCATGTACAGGCATCTATAAATTATTCATTGACTTACATGTACAGTACAACTCATTCAACTCAAATTTCCTTTCCCCACTTTCTGTAAGTTTCAAATACAGGTGCTCTTCTACTTATGAACATTGAGATAAGAACAAATCTGTCCATATGTCCAATTGATATGTGGACTGCCTAGAATTAATATAAGTTATTTATACATTAAAATACTGCACTGTATTGTACTGTTAATGACTGGTAAGATGTACTGTAGAGTAATGTGCTGTATTTATTATTAGGATAGAGCTTTACTCTACTGCCTTATTTACTAATTAATGGCCATATTTGTTCTAATCACACATTTTCAGGTGGAAAGTTTTATTTAGTTTCATACTACTTTATGCATACATATAGGTAAGTTGTAATATAATTCAGCTAATTTATGTGATTGGTGGCCATGTTTCTTTGTAAAAATTTTTCACAATATCCAGACTATAACCAGCACAGGGACACAACCAGTGAACTCATCAAGGTCAACAGAGGTAGGATCAAGTTGTGCTGATCCTATTATCAAGCTGTTAGAAATCCCCTCCCTCTAATGAGATAATAATTCTCAAATCTTATGAAATAAATTAAAGTTTTTAGTATAATAATAATAATTACTTCCAAAGCTAAGGACAGATTGGACAGTCATTGTGGAGTTAGAAAAGTTTTTGTTTTATTCCATCTGTGAGATTGAATTTTATATCAGTAAAAACTGTAACGTCTTAGTTGAATTCTGTGTGCAACATTTTAGTAGTACAGTATATAACAGGGAAATAGACTGTTAATAGGGGAAAAAACCATGTCCAGAGTGCACCATTCATTTTAGCCAAAATTTGCATCTTCCAACCCATGGAAATGTCTAAACTAGCCCCAGATTTGACCCATGAACCTATGAATTATTTTTATTACTGTTATTGGTTAATGGAAATAGTTACTCACCAGACAATGCCTTCTGTACATGGTATTCTATGACTTGTTTATACATTTCTCTCAGTGGAATTAAGAATGTTGAGATATAGAAACATAATACAGTAATGTCAATACAGTACAGATATACTTGTCCCCAACCCACTTTTCCTTTCCCTTTTTAAACTTTGTTTTGCACAAAACCAAGATATCCAGGTTCCTCTCACTCATGGTAGTTGTCACCTCCCACTACTCATAGGAGCTCTTTTGCTGCTGCTTCTTGAGGAGCTTCTCTTAAACACTTTCCATCTTAGTTTCGTAAAGCGTATGAGTGAAGCTTTCTTACATTTGTTCATTCTGGGGCTGATTGTTCTGACTATTTTAAGGCTTTTCATAGTGATGGCTCCTGAAATTTACCAAGGTCAGTTCACTGAAATATATTGAAAGACCTTCTGCCTGTTCACAGTTGGAGTTGTAGATCATGGTTATTATTAGTCTTTTTATTAGAGTTTTAATTTTTCTTAGAATTATCAATGTTTTCCAATTAGAATTGTTAAGTTATTGTTATTAATGTTACCATTATAATTACTGCTGTTTTTATTAGAATTATGACAGTAAACTCACGATAATCCGGACTAATAGGGAGGAAGCGTGGTATTGGAGATCCAGATTTCCGGAATACTTGGGGAGTATCTTCTGGGGCACAAAATGAAACCATTTGTGGCCGTTTTACAAACATCTTTAGTACAGTTTTCTCTTGTATCCATGTTCTATTAAACATGAAAAACAAATACTGACACTGACATAACATCTGAAAGTAGTTACCATATACATACAGCTCTTCAGGGTCAGCACAGTTATTGTACATCACATTGAATACTAAGCCCCTGGTGCACAGGAAGCAAGTAATCAGCTGTGCAGAGCAAGAATGGATGTATATCATGTTCTTTTCTATAGGCTTAATTTGTGTTGTACCTTTTGTGCACGTGTACTATGCTCAGCACCTTTATTATTTTCACATCATCAGGATTGCTTGTATGCTTATGCACTTGTCAGGCCCTTGCACCAGCACCACTACCACTTACCATGGTTATAAAATAGGGAGTTGTGCAAACAGATAAATGTCCCAAGAGGTATCACAGTATACTGTACAATCTTTAGAGTAATGTTACCGGAATGGTAGTTAAGACATAATAGCTGTGAATAGAGGGCGAAGACACTTAGTCTCCTTAAGGCAGGCAACAGTCCTGGGTCATCTTCAGTTAGCATGGCAGTGAAGATGTGACAACCTGTGGCATCTGGTTGGATCAGCCACCCACTAAACCAGAAGGAACAACTATAAACTTAGGACTTGAATGCTTGGGCTGCCTTCGGGCAGGTATGTGATTGCCTCAGCAGCCAAGTAGTGTCTAGTAGGGTTAAACAAGGGTCGTGGACATATGATAATACTGTACATGATGTAGGGTTTGTCAGCCACACAGTAGATAGGACCAATATTTGTTTTGATCCATGATTTTGTAGCTTTTACTAGTTTTTGTGGGTAGAGTCAAAATAGACCCACTGGCATCAATATGATATGAGTTAATAAACTTGACTACTGTACAGTACTTGTGCAATATTTTGGAACATTTCAGAAGTTTCCAGTTTTCCCAAAAGAGTATGAATGGGCCAGATAGGGTCTGAATTATCCAGATTTCAAGATTAATGAAGTCCGAATTAACGGAGGTTTACTGTACATTATTAGTGTCTTATATTTGTTACTATAGATATTGCATTGTTATTAATGTAATTATTACAACATTATTATAACATCAATAAAAATATTATTTTGTTATTTTCATTACAGTACATTATTATTATTATTAATATCATTATTACTGAAATTTTTATATTTCTGCAGGTGCCTAGTGATGATGTTTCCCCACCACTCTCCTCACCAGAGAGTACTGAGACACCAGAGAGAAAAACCTTAAAGAGTATTTTAAAACGCATGTCTCGGGAGGACTCGCGAGGAAATCTGTTACCCCCAGATGGTGCTGACTTGCGGAAGCTTATGAAGGCTCCAACAGTCGAAGGCTTTGTAGCGAGACGGTCAAAACTTAGTAAGACTGTGTCATTCCAGCGGAAGACCCTGTCTTCTCCGCCTCCCCCTGCTCTTCTGGATGAACTCAAGAACTCTCAGCAGCTGGATACCTCTGGACACTCTGTTCCTGAAATTCTCCCAAGCAGTGTAGTATCACCAGCAGGAAAAGATGTACTAAAGGTCGGGATAACACAGAGCACCACCCACACAGACGGTGTCAACAAGCTCATGGTCAAACTTGGAACAATTGGCCTGGATGGAGCACAGGAGACACAAGCTCAAGACCTAGTTTTAGGAGTCAGAAAGATTCTCAGAGATAAGATGGTCAGTCCAGAGTATTTGTCTTATTTCTTCAGGATTATACAGTAGTAATATGAATATAACTTGTGTAAATAATGCTATATATAGGAACTATCTGACTTGCCTGGTTTTGCTTAGACGAAAGGACAGAAGATAGTGCACACAATCTTACATACAGAATGTGCCCAAAAAAAATTATCATAAGGTCAAAAAAAAATGAAAAGGAATACTGTACACTTTCTTCCTGTGTTAAGAGTTCATCATTAAGAAGGGGAATGAAGGATCTCGGCTATCTCTCGTGTGTAGTGAAACGTTATGTTCAATGATTTTGAATGCAGTTATGTCCCTCTCACAGATTAGCTGGGGAGGCTGTGGTATGGGTCACTCTTAACACATGGATCCTGGGGAAGCTGTGTCATGGGCCACTTTTAACACATGGATCCTGGGGAGGCTGTGTCATGGGTCACTTTTAACACATGGGTCCTGAGGAGACTGTGTCATGGGTCACTTTTAACACATGGATCTTGGCAAGGCTTTGTCATGGGTCACTTTTAACACATGGGTCCTGGGGAGGGTGTATCATGGGTCACTTTTAATTATCACATCCTAAGAATGATTTCATGGATTACTTATAATTCTGGGCTACATCTCTTGTATGCCTCATGATTAATTGTTATGTACGTGTGTTTCCTGGCCAGGATGATGTTGAAGTGGCATGGGTGGCACGCGTAGAGGAGCTACAACAGCAGCTGGCAGACCGGGACGCTACCATCAGACAACTTACACACACTATCTCTGTATTACAGGTAGGTAAAACGTCAATGTGTGGCCTCACTGTAGACTAGTTTTTCCAGTAAATAATAATAGTACTGTTTACCTATTTGTGAGATTTGTTGTCTTTAGTTTGTGGTAACACTTAAAAAAATCAGTGTTCTTGAATCAATAAATTCACAGTACAGTATTTAGGAAATACTCATTTGGTTACAGCATGATACATAGCCTGGGGATGAAAATCATCAACGTTTTATGGCCATTTTCCATGATGGTAATAAATGAGACCTTCATGTCAAAACCTGGACAGTGAGATGGAAGTCATACAATTAAGAAAAGTAATTGTGGAGAAATTATTGTTTATTAGTTAAGTTTGGAATGAATTTACGTGGACCATTCATAAAAAAGCTGAGGTAGACACGATTTAAATTTATCTAGAAATAGTGGAACGGTCATGATTTAAAGTTTAAACACTGAATACAAGAAGTACTATATATATAGGGTGAGTCAAAAGTCTCCATACATAGGCAAAATGATCACTTTATTATACAATCACTTGTAAGTCACAAAATATGCTCTATGTGGCCACCATTACACTGAATGCACATACGGATGCGTTCTTCCCACTCATGGCAAACGCTCGTTAACAAGTCTGGTGTTATGCGCGCACACGTATCACGAATGCGTTCTTTTAGGTGGTCCATGTTTTGTTTCTTCACCTGGTACACCATGGCCTTCCAGTGCCCCACAAGTAAAAATCAAAGGGGGTGAGGTCTGGGGACCTCGGAGGCCACTCCACAGGACCATGGTGGCCAATCCAGTGAGCCGGAAACTGTTGATCCAGCCACTGGCGCACGCGGATACCGTAATGGGGTGGCGCGCCATCTTGCTGAAACGTAATGGTGGCCACATAGAGCATATTTTGTGACTTAGAAGTGATTGTATAATAAAGTGATCATTTTGCCTATCTATGAAGACTTTTGACTCACACTGTGTATATATATATTTCTCATTATACTTGAAATGCTTTACCTTCAAGTATCAGGAAGGGTAAATTCTATAAGCCATAAAGAATTCGCATGAAATGCTGATTATTAATTGGTAATGTGATGCTTAAAATGGATAATTTACAATTGTGATTATAAAGGGGCCACATCAGGGGTTTATAGTTAACATGATACTGTTGTTAAGAGCCTGTGTGTGTGTGTGTATGTACAGTATGAAGAAGATATTTATAATAAGTCTATAAGTACAAATATTCAGGTGTTATGGATATACTGTACACATTCCAAACATGCCTGAATTTTCTGGGCTTCATAGGTGGTGTGAGGTAATTTTTGGGGCCCATATGCACCTACTCAGTAGATACCTCCCTTATACTGTACTCATTATACACAGGTTCAAAATACAGTATTGTTCCAACTATGTACATGTACTGTATTTCCATTACCCATTTAATCATAAGCACATCACATTCTTGCTTATCAAACTAAGTGGTAATTTATTTTTGGCAATTTATATTATCAGATGAAGGTATCAGTAAAGCATTAACCAGTGACAATCCTTTGTCACAGAAATTAAAGACAATATTAAAATTTGTTATGTTATCTGGTCTCAGGTGAGCATTTTTTGAAATTTTAATAAATACAGTACCCTAGTTACTTCTCTTTATATTAAGTAAAATATTTAATAAACTTAGATAATATTTTGTATGCTGGAAGATGTTTGTGAGGCCCACTGATTTAGCTGAATGTAGAGCTGAGCAATCATTGATTATCCCAAACATCATTACTTAGGTGGTTACGTTACTCATCTGTCCAAGTACAGGAATACGTTCCTGGACTTATGATGGGTACAGCTTTTGCATTCCTGCTGCAGGTTACAACACCTAAGGTTAAAGGTGTCAAAGTGTCAAAGATGACCAAAGATGTTAATCCACCACCTTTGTACTCCAGGTGGGTAAAGATGGCTCCTCTTGTGAGCCTCCTAAGCATCTAGCATGACCATTGAGTATGAAGTTTGATCAGAATGCGTTACCAATGACTGGGTTGTAGTGAATTTACCCAAAAGGAAAGGGAACCCTGTCATTGTGATAAGCTGCATGCATAGTTAAGTTGATGAAATTAATTTGTTGTGTCAATGTGAAATTCATTGTGAAAGTATATACTGTACCGTACTTCAAGATATTTAGTTTTTTTACAGTATAGATTTTTTTATCTTTTGTCATTATAAAGTAGTTTTTGTATTTATTGTTGAGGTTATGTATTCATGTGACCCCATCCTTCCCCACCTGGCATTTTCTGCCATTTCCATGTCCTTGGATGTCCTCTTCACGTGTTTTGGTGACCCATTCGTGACGTGTGAAGGCAGGTGTGGGGAGCGAGGTCATTGTCACTGAGAGCAGCCAAGTCAACGGAAGTGCAACAACCAGGTGCCCAACAATTATCAGGTCATCCTCGTCTGATGCCAGCAGCGATGGCTCAGATGACGATGAGCCACTCTTTATGGTACGTCACAACAATCTGAAATAAGGAAGTTTATTTTTCTGTCATTATAGATCTTGATGAATTGTCATCTGAGACTATGGTACATTTTGCAGCATTATAGGTGTAAGTCCAGTAAAATATGATTTATTAAGTATCATGAGTACGAGGGTCATTCAAAAAGTAACAAGACTTTTTTATGTAGACGGCAACAGGGAGGGGCAAGTGCTGTGATAATGTTATGTCATGTTTAGATATGCATAAGTTACATCTTCATCTGTTTTATTAGTCAGTCCATTCGATTAGTCTCGAGTAAGTGTTGCATTAGCGATGAGCGCTCCGCTTGAATTTCGTACTTTGGATGAACAATGATCTGTTATTTGTTTTTTAAATTCGGAAGGGATAAAACCAAGCGAAATTCATAGCAGAATGTCACTTCAATATGAAAGCAATTGCATCAATCCAGCTAACATTTACAAGTAGGTTGATTAATTCAAGAATGGCTGAACAAGCACTGTAGACGAAGATCGTTCCGGACTACCTGTCGAAGTTTCAACACCCTCATTGCACCAAAACATTGAGCGGAAAATTTTGTAGAACTGGCGCACCCCGTATACAGTCCAGGTCTCGCACCATCAGACTACCACATGTTTGGTCCTCTCAAAACTGCTTTACATGGAAAGCATTTTTCAAATAAGGAAGAGGTGAAGAAAGAAATCCGAAATTGGTTATGGAGTCAACCAAATGAATTTTTCACCACAGGAATAAGAAAACTCATTGAAAGATGGGACAAGTGAATAGCTGTAGAGGTTCATTTTCGAGTTCCTCACTAAAATTTTGTTAAGTGTACGATCACAAGGCTCTGATATTGAGTGGGGAGGAGTTCTGTTAAAAGTATGAAAATTTATTATGCAGTACAAGTACAGTAAATGTAAAGAATATGATATGGAAGGATTAGAGAATCTGTCGATTATTGGACAAATCATCATACAGTGTATTACCATTATGTATAGTGTACATAGGTGTTGTGAGCATGAATTTGTGGTTGTATGTACTGTACTGTATATGTTGAGGGGCATTTCACTCTCTTCCACTACCGTATATGTGTAGAGTGGGATACAACAAGAAATAGTGGAGTGCAAGTTAAATTTTGTTCCAGTTATTATCACTAAATTGGAAGTTAAGCAAAGGAATAAGTGAAAATTATGTATGTACTGTATAGACTGGCATACAAGTCCATCTGACATATAATTCGACCTTAAATTTTTCAGGTTATAACTTGTGTAGGCCAGTATTTGCCCTATAAGTACCTACCTGGAAAATATACATAAAAAAATTCCTTATGACTCCACATTTCATCATGTTAACACTAATTCCATTCTTTCAAAGTACTTTTTAATAAATTTTAACTTGCCTTGAGTCTGAACAAATACTTCCATCACACTCAGGGTGATTGACTAATGAAGCAATTCAATCTCTGGCAGACATATCCCACAACACTTACAGGACAAAAGGTCACACTGTTCTGGATATGGACATATCTCACAACTGTTGCAATATATTTCATGTACTGTAGGGCTAATTTAAATAACCCATTCTTTGTATTTACTGAGGATCTTTGTGAAGGCTTCTAGCAAATACCGCAAAATGGTGAAGTTTCTCACCCATTAGTATTGCAGGAAATTGGTGCCATTATACAGTACAGGTACTGTATTTGATTCTGAGACGAAGATGACCCTCCCATGCATAATGCCAGAGATACAAGTGAAGATATTGACTTCCTCAAGATTTGACTTGTGAATCTTAGGGGAATTCGAGAGATGAGGATGAGAAATATGCTGGTGGTGGGGGGGCCAACTTCCACAAGCCATGCATCCACCTATGAGGCTCCCACGTGGGATTGGAGTGATTCTTTGTTTATTCCCGACTCATGAATTTTCATGGCATAAACCTTGAGTTTGTGGCAATATTATTATTTTATATATATATATATATATATATATATATATATATATACACAGTGAGTTCTGCTATAACGCGTGTTTTGACAATGCGAATTGGCTCTAACGCGATTTATGAATAGAGGAACGATATTTGTATAACGCGAACGCTTGTTTGCTGTAACGCGATTTTTCTTACTATTTCTCCAATTTTGTGGTATTAACTGTGAATATGGTAAAAAAGAATATCTCCAAGAAACGTTCTGTTGATCGCATTCCCGATGATGATCGTAAAAGAAAGACTTTAACACTTGAAGAGAAGCTCGATGTTATCAACCTCAAAATCACCCTTCTCCCCCATCAAGTTATACTATTCATATTTCTTCACGGTAAAGTGTTACATTTACAGTATGATTTCATTATTAGATATAAATGTAACATTTGTTTAGACTGTGCTAACCTTTGTGTTTGGCTAACTACTAAAATTTTTTCGATTTCGAGTAGTAATCTGCACCTAACCCTATTTTCTCCATAAGCCCTGTTATTTCTATTACGCGAATTCTATAACACGATGTTTTACAAGAACACAACTATCGTGTTATAGCAGAACTGACTGTATATATCTGCGCTTGCATGAGTAAAGTAAGATGTCCCTAACTGGCTATTTCCTGCCATGACATCAGTTAGGGACATCTTACTTTACTCATGCAAGTGCAGATATGAATTTGCCAAACTGTGTCCTAGAAATACAAATTACAAATCAGGTTGGATAGGATATGTATATCTGCCCCTTCATTGTTCAGGCAGAGAACAGTACTAAAAAAAAAATAATTTTGGTTTTTATGACTTGCCAGCTACATTACTGTATTTGTGCATCCTCAAATTGGATATCATTTAAACTCTGAATCTACAGTTGTGGCTCAAACTGCTTAATTGTCAGCTTAGCATGATAGGGATCTTTTCCCCTGAAAAAGGACAATGTTGATGCCATACCTTATTTGAGTTCAAGGGTATTCTTGGAAGTTCGAAGCCCAAGGTGTTACATTATAAAAACGGCTTGTTAAATGTGTGGCCTAGTTTCTTTTGTATAGTGTTCATAGTTGTTTTCGAAATACAATTCATATTAAAGTAAAAAGTAATCTTGGATTAGAAGTTATACTTTTTTGTCCAGTACAAGCAGTTAACATGTGTGTTACAACTAAGGTGTTAGCTACTTTTTCATGCAGCCCACATACAAGTGTGTAGATTATCAGTACCTGTATACAGAACTTTTGGGATGTAAAGCTGTAGAGATTTTTAGGAATCAGGATGATGTGAATGAGCTGTCTTGCTCTGAATGAGACATACTGTAGCAGTTTGATTGAAGATAAAAAGCTGGTTTGTGATTTATAAGGTTAGATGCAAACTCAATTGCCATAGAAACTCATACAGCTTCATTAATTTTTTGTTTTTTGTGTGTGTTTTCAGAGGTGTAACTCCATTGAATCCATCATCCACCAGTCACCTGAGGGATCTCCAGAAGGGAGACATGTGCCACTGGGGACACGCCGATCTTGGCCACATCAGACATCTGTGGATCAGTGCCCACCCCAGCAGACTCGTCTAGCAAGATCTCTAGAAGACTCTCGCGTACATGGTGATGTTACATTAGATATTGGGTCTTCAACTGATGATGACATATGTTCTTTTTCATCAGATGATGACCACATTTTATATGGCAACATGGGAATTGGTGTTACAGAGACTGAACCAAATGATGCACTTGATGATGAACTGTCTGATGGTTTGTTCCCTGATGAAGATGAAATTGATGAAGATGATATAGAGTGTGGTGAGAGTGGAGAGGCAGAGTTAAACTCCCAAGATTGGGAAGTGCAACTTTTGGCACGACAGTTAGCAGAAGATCAGCGTGGCTTTGCACGTAAGGTAGATAGAGATATTGTTGAAGGCCGTCTAGATTCTGCTCTTGCAGATCTTCATGAGGCCTTGGCTACTGACAATTTAGGGCCCCTCACAGATGAAGACCTTCTTAGATTAGAAAAGGCTGTGAGACGCGAACGAGAGAAACTACGAAGATATGCTCGCGTGTACAGCTTAGATGAGAGGCCATTACTTGAAGATCAGTTTACATCCTTATACCGCAGTCGATCTCAACTTCTGCTTAATCGTAGCTCAGAATTATGCCTTGCTGGACCTACCGAACGCCGCCTTTCATTATTGCTGGAACAACTAACCAAAATGTCTCCAGCAGAACAGTTCCTATTGGACCGCTTGGTATATACTACAGATCGCAAGCGCAGACTCTCCCGCCAGCGATCCTTATGTGATGAGCATCTTGCCTCATATAACACAGATCGGATACCAATAAGCAATAGATCTAATCGATCCTTGGCCAATCGGCGTTCAATGAGTGTGTGTTCCCCGCCCCCTGGGACTGCTCCCCCGGCTCCCCTGAAAGAGGCCACTCTTGCTTCCCCCGGGCCGTTGAGGGAGCGCGGTCCTGGGGGTGAGAGTGGTCCACCTACAGTGTCAGCCATGCTAGCTTCATTGCAACGTTCTGTTGCAGCCATTCGGGGGCGTGGTTCTGGCAACAACCAAAGCTCACATAAAGAGGGAGCTCCTCTCTTAAAGCCATATAGGTAACGCCACTGCAGCAATACAATGGTCATCTGGCCATTCATTCTGAGTAATAAACAACAGAAAGCAATAGCAGTATAAGCATGCCTGTCTCTTGCTACTGCTACAAAGTAATCGTGACAATGTTTTGTGATGAATATCAGTCTACTGGACTAAAAGTAACAAAGCACTTTTATCAATGCATCTTTCTATGTCTTTGATCCCAGAATTCAAACTTGTCTCTCAAACAAGACAGACACCATGGAATTATATTTTGTCATATTTTCACTTAACCAGCAGCAGCAGTTAGGAGAATGATGTTGCTAGTTATAATAATGATAATGCTGCTTGCATGCAGCTGTGTGCTTAGGTAGATTATCGTTTTTTGGAAACAGGTCAGACATATTCAAGTACAGACATAAGGGTGGAACTCTGAACATTGGCTTGGAAAAGCACAGCATTGGATTGCTCTAAATTGGGGCACAGCTTTGAAAATCCCAAGGACTTCGTTGTGATATTTTCATTCTTCCATATACAGAACAGTTTAGGGAAATATAAAAAATATTTTCCTGTGACTGACAATGAACATTCAGTGACAAATTTTGTTTCCCAGTTCTAAAGTTTTTAACAAGAATAACAGTAGTATGAATATTTAATTAACCCTCATCCAAAATATTGCTGTATTTAAAGGGGAAATTAGTAGATATCTGTAAGTGAATATGGATCCACACTGGTGCCATTAGTTAACACAACACTGTTTTCTACTTATTTCCTTATGTGGCCAAAATCTATCCTCATTGTACATAATGTGGCCACAAGAAACAAATGAAACTGATCCCAGTGAAAGGAAATATTTAAAATTAATAAGACCAGTTGTGCCTGCCTTTAAACGATTATCTAGCCTACAACTGTGCCAGCCACATTAGCTTCCTAATATTTCGCACTTCTAAGCTTGCATTATATTATTACAAGTCTATATTCACATAACATATTATAAAGACTGAATACAAATGAACTGAAAGAGAAAGGCTCGGGCAACAAGACAACAATCCTATGTATCACCTGTAAATCTAGCATGTTATTTAATACATTCTCATCCTTATTAGAAACATTTTGACAGTGTCCAAGATTCTAGTTCTTCCTAGTTCATTTTACTACATGATACTTATATTATACATGCACCTTAAGTGGTAAAACCTGTATGCTGAAGCTAATAGCTTAACATTTGTAAGCAATTTAACATATATAGGTCAAATGTTAAACTTTTCATAGACTCGTCAAAATCTCTCCTGTTGGTATCTTGTTACCTATGATATATTACAACCAAGTTGATGCATTATATGGATTTGGTAACATTGAAAGTTAATTGTAAAGAATCATGCATCATTACACTTACGTACATATATGTGCATGCAAGTTAGCATGCACACATTCATACACACGTATTCATACATACTGTAAATAACTGCATATACTGTAAATATGACTCACAGAATCATTATATAGCCCAACTTATCCACAATTAATTTTCTAAAAGTAACATGCATGCATTCATAAATAATAACTACAACTTTGCATAAATTTCTTTTATAGATTGACACCTGTGTATTCAAATACCTTTGTTATGATCTAAGTGGCCATTAATTCATATGCATATTTTTGTAATGCAAACTTTAATAAAACCCGTTTCATCCTACTTATTTTTTAAAATTTCTTGCACTTGCATTCAGTGTATTGTATGTACATGTGTGTTTGTGTGTGTCTGCATATGTGCACATATCTATACACACATCCACACACACTGTACATGTACTGTAGATAGATATGCACACATGCTCTTAGGTATAACGTAGTTGTTCACATATAATAAATGTTTGCCTTCACACACAAATATTGAATACACAATACTGTATACTTTATCTGCACAGTACACACACACACACACACAGGCACTAATGCAGACATTTGGATAATTTGTATCTTGCACTATACATAGACACAAATGCATAAATATGTATGTACAGTACACAAATATTATACTATATATATATATATATATATATATATATATATATATATATATATATATATATATATACACAGTTGGTCCTCCTATTACGCGGTCCCGCATTCCGCGTTTCACCGTTAACGCGGTGCCTTGCCAGAACCTAACATTTTCACGTTCCGCGGTCGTGAACCCCATTACGCGGAGAGCGGCTGGCAAGCCGCGCCATTTTTGGATCCAAACCTCCCGCCATCCGCAATGTTGTGTAAGAGGCGCGAAAATGGTACACACAAGGTCGCCCAGTCATCAAAACATTACCGAGTTCTTCACCCGCCACCCACTACAGCCGGCCCAAGTCAGTGATAGTGATAATTATAGTGAGGATATGGACTTATATGAACTTTGGGGGGTTTAACAAAGAGGCCCTGCAAGCCTCTGTGGTGGATAGTGATACAATTGATACAAGTGATACAGGTGAGGGCCAATAATCTGCCCTCTGCCTCGGAACCAACCGCCCATCCCCGTGTGCCCAGCCATCTTTTCTACTAATGTAAGTGTTAAAAAACCTAATATTATTGATATTTCTCTTAATTATTAATTGTGTGTGCATGCCATCATAAAGTTAAGATAATATTTTTACTACAACATAGTTGTGTGTTGTCAAAAAGTGGAGTTTGGGGATCGGCCCGGACTCCATTTCAATTAATCCCATATGTTATGTTATTCACTTTACGCGTTTCTCACTTTCCGCGGTACCCTCCGGGTTACATTAACCGCGTAATATGAGGACCAACTGTATATATATATATATATATATCCCTTCTGTAGGTGTTCAGGAACATAAGCAAATAATAGTATGTTTATATATAGGATGTTTGAATAAACTTGGATTTAATCAGACTGGTAGGGACAGATTGGATGACAATATGATGTCTGAAAGGAACCTGGATGTCTTTTGTGAGGCTGTTGCTAAAAGGCAAAGGAAGAGTGAGTTAAAGATGAGTGGTTAAGTCAAGAGTGTCTGAGTAAGGGTGAACCATGATGAGTGATGAACTGGGATTAAACCCAGAATATTATGGATCACATTAAAAGCAGAGAGAGAAAGGTGGGCTTTAATGAGTGTTCTGTATTTTCACCAGGAAATGAGAAGGGGGTTCTGGGAGGACCGATATAACTGTAAAACTATTAGTGAGATTGATAGAAATGGAGCATTTAAATCCAAGACCTAATTGAGGTGTATAAACATCTCAGGGGGCACTACTCAGTCGAGTGTCCTTACTTGGAGCTGGCAGACGCTCGCCCCACACGGGGTCACAGCTCATGATTGAAGAAGCCGCAGGTCCAGTAAACTGTGAGGGCAAACTTTTTCGGGGTGAGAGTTGTGTACTCTTGGAACAATCTACCAGAAAGTGTTGTGTCAGCACCGAGTGTGAGCTCTTCCAAGACAAAACTTGACCAACACTGGAGCAGGTTCAGGTACATTCAGGACCCGGTGCATGCCCAGTACTTGCCAACAGTGCGTAACAGAGATGTGATCAATTGCCCAAGCGGCTAACTAGCCAATCAGTGGTGAAGAGGATAAAGGTATAAGTAAAAGTTGATAATAGGGTACAGGTATCCCTTTATTTACGATAGGGTTGTTTTCCTGAAAACCCTAATGTAAATCAGGATCCTTTTAACATGGTTTTCACTGGAGTACATTCCTGGCTTGTCCAACACAGACATGTAACTCATAAAAATGATCCGAAACCTAATTAAGTACAGTAAATGCAAAAATATAAAAATAACCGCTCACCACATTAATAAAAACAAGCCTGTCACTTAACAATGTCTAACTTTATCCCCAGAGACACAATCTTCCTTGAAGCCTTGCCTTTCCCAGAGGCAGGAGAGTCGGCAGGACACTTGCTAGCCATTTTCAAAGTTACAGTGTTACTGTACACTGATCATTTCACAGTGACTAAAACAGAGCAAAATCTGAATGTTAATGTTTTACTCTCACCAATAATGGCAAAGTATTACAGCGATCACAAGGTTACGCAATGATTAATAACGAATACGTTTGTAACATGAGCAAGGACAGATGCGATCATGTTGAAACAAAGCGCGGGATTGTAGTTCACATGATGGCCATGAGACAGCGTGAAGATAGGTGAAGTGCACGGAGGGTGGAAAAGCAGTTTATGCACATAGCCATCTTGGATTTCACAAGTGAAGCGAAAGATAAATTTCCCCAGTGTTTACAATACGCATCAGCGAGTTTAGTTTGATGCTAACTATCGCTAACATGGATTTTGTCTAATGTAAATAACAATAGGGAGTTAAAACCTAATTAACGTTAACTCGGATTATTGTGAAATGGACGATCGTAAATAGGGGGTTGCTACATGTATTATAGGGGGATCGTTAAGAAATGTGGAGTGCCAGGAATCAATAGAAGTGAAGAAAATCTCATAAAATGCTACAATGGGAAGGTGAAGATAAAAAGGAGATGGAAGAATGGGGTGAAAGAAACTAGAATTAAAAAGGATGGATATTCAAGAAGCAACACAGCATGTGAATGAAAGAAGAGGTGGGTGTTGAAGGAATACCTGTATAGGAATGTGAAAACTGTTAGAGTGAATGGATGTACAGTATTTACCCGTTTATGCACACAATGTATAGTCATCTTTCCCTTAACCGGACTTCAATAGAAATGAAAATATAAAATACAGTTACTGTACCAGATTTGGGAGAACCCAAGGTGTTCCAATGTTTACAGTTACAAGAAAGTCTATTCAACTATAATGATCCTAAACTGTGTCTGTATATATCCTGATACATGTGGATTTTCTTGTGCTTTGAAGCAGGCAGTACATTAATTGGTTCTTCACAAAATTCCCCAGCACATGCTGTGATTGGCTCCTCCCCCTCTCTCCTTTATGGCTCGGTGTTGTCACCCATGCCCAAGCCCATTTATTTCCTATTACTACATGTATTTTGATCACAAACTCTGGTGTGGACGTGACATTTTATTCTCTTTTTCTGTGCGTGAAGTAATTACCGGTATTGAATAATGCCTCAAGTGCCAGCCAAACCTTTAGGGAGGAAAGTCGAGGGAAAAAGCAGTTGACATACAATAGAAGAAAATCTAGAAATACTTTAATTAATTCCCATGAGAGACCAAATGGAGGAATATGAAGTGGGAAGATGTAAAATAGTAATGGAAAGTTGAGTTAGCATTCATTAAATCCTATGCAAGGATAACTGCTACAAGAGAGAGCTCAAGTATAACCAGACTTGGTACTCTTAAGTTTAAAAAGTGGATGTTGCATTCTATGATTAATACAAACAGCAGCAAGCTAATACAGTAGTTGTATTACATATAATGTCACTCAAAGGTTTTCAACACTAATGGGGAAGGCTGATTTTAGTATTGGCAGCAAAGACTGGCTGTACAAGTTCTGATGGTGAGTAAAACCCATTATGTATTTAACTTCCCTTCTTCTTTCTTTACTTTCTCCTTTATCGTCCATTCCACTTATTTTTATTTTCTCTCTTTACCTTCATAACTATATAAAGCACTTCACTTCTTTATTTTTCCTTTTATATATCTTTCAACTAACATTATTTTTCTTAATTTCCTATGTTTTGGGTTTAATTTTAGACTGCTGCATAATTATAATCCAGAAAATTATTTGAGTACAGTAAAGGATCCAGTTTAGTGATAATTTTGTCTGGCTAAAGGAGGGTTCACAAATAACCAGAATTCTCCTTTAACTAGGCTCACCAGACACCAATTAATCTGGTTAAGGGAGAGATTACTATATATTGCATATATAAAACCAACAAAACTGTCAGTGGATGTTTATTTGGCTTCAGACAAATAACAATCAAGTGATAGTCATCCAGCACTCTTGGACATACAAGTACAGAATTGCAAAATAGATGTATGAATAGTTATTAAACTTTACCATATTGTGATACATCAGTTAAAAATATACAGTTATAATGGTCACTGACATAACCAAAAACTTACTAGAACTTCTAACATTTAGGTTATGCTAATGAATATTACATATGTAAGTTTCTAACTGATTGATATACAGTACCCTGTAGTTGAGGTATCATATCTCAAAGTTTAGTAAATATTCTTAGATCTATTTTGTGATAATAATCTGTAAAAGAACTGGATGAATATTCCCAGAGTTATTTGTACTGTATGGGAATACCAGATGAACATTCACTACCACCAAAATACTTGCATACATGTTTCAAATAATGGTTTTGTGATGTATTTTAGCTTAGTTGAATCCTCTATCTATGCATTTCAACACACACACACACACACACACACATTCATTGTACTGCACTTCACTTAAAAGGTTTTATGCATCATTTCATGTTTATTGTTAAACAAATACTGTAGATATGATATACTATTTGTTCTGAATATTCAAAATTTATATAAATATTATAGCTTTTATATCAAAATGTGTAATATAAAAATGTACATTGGTTATTATTTACAGGACAAGTCTCGAACTTTGTCAACATCAAGTGTACATGGACTGGATGAGATGTTGCTTGGCTCAACCTTCTCACGTTGTTGATTTACATTTTGCATTCAGTGACTTAACCATCAATTAAAGGTATGCTTCACATTTCCTCCATCTTTAATATGGTCAACACTCAGGATGCACTAGATAGTAAATTTCACTATTCAGGCAGATAGTTGAAGAAATCCGGCCGGATCGTATAGTTTGTATTAATTTATGTTTAAAAAGGCTAGGCTAATGGCAAACCTACACCTGCAGTCTATTACAGTATCTTAGGTAACTTCCACTTACATGGCCATTCACTTCTCCTTATTTATATTTTTGTACATGACACATTCTAGTTTATAAGGAATACTGTTAACATTACCTCCTCCAACATTTGGCAGCAGCCACATATGTTACCTGTTGGACTTCACTCACTCTGTCCCTCCATAACCTGTACAGTATAAGTCCTCTTACACTCTTATTATATTCATTATACAGTAAATACAGTACAGTACTGTACTGTACAGTACTTTACTCTTTATATAAATACTACATTTGGTATTGTCCAATCTGTAAAATAGTTACTTCCCTTTCAAAGACAAAGATTGTCGTGTACAGATTCGTAAAATTTTGTTTGGCTGGCCTAAATTATGGGCTAATGAAAACAGCAGTGCCAGTCACAGCTGCTACTTGCTTTGAGAACCATAAGTTTGTGACTACTCATTTTTCATCTATACACCTCTAAAAGTTCTTAAAGAACAGTACTATGTTATAAGCTATGTTAGAAGATGTTTGCAGGGATACAAGACAGGGGGTTAAGATAAAGCAAATGTCTGTAAGCTACTGTAGGTCTGTGTTTTTGAAAGAATTAGCCTATCGATAAGCTAAATTGTTGGAATAGGGTAAGCCTAGCCTAGCTTTTTCTTTCATGGCTGAACAGAAATTTCAAAGAAAAGGAGAGGGTTGAACCCCACTGATTCACTAAATACAGTACAGTACAGGTATTCCTTGAACGTATACTCATTTTAAAATACCAGGTAATTTAAAAAAATAAATAATAAACTATTAAGTCCTACTGAAACGGGTAGCAATGGGAATATGCATTTTAACTTGGTACCAAAGCAAATTATGTTCCACTTTTTCCTAATCCATTTTTCACTAACAAGTTCAGTACAGGCAGACAATGGTTTCCAAAAGAGTTTCTTGTCTGAAAAACCTTTCATAAATTGATTTGTCAATAATCGAAGCACATTTCCCCATAGACTCCCATTAAAAAAGAAAACATATATTCCTACAAAAACAAAACTTCCCCAAAACATGTTTTCAATGAAAATTTTGGTGAATGCAATTATTATAATATAATAATGGACTGAAGACACTCAGGCATACAGCCCAGCCTTAGAATTACCTTGGATCCCATACACCATAAATCAAATGTTATACACACTTGACGTCATAAAACATTACAGTACAATACTGATATTCCATAACAAAACGGGCTACAATAATCAGAAATACTTCTTTAATTTGAAGGCACTCATAATTTGTAATATTTTATGCTACGAAACATATACTGTATTACAAATTTCATCATATACTGTAGATGGTAAAAATTTCATAATATGAGACAATTTGAAATATTACAAAACACTACTGTACTGTATATATAGTATATTGTACGGTACTGTATTACAATTTTCGTAATATACCTGTACTTGGCAAAATTTTGGTTTATAGACACTTATGAATATATATATGACGCTTATGTCACCATCGGATGGGATCGCTGACCTTCCGCCTCATTGTAAACAAGTACTATAAGTGTCACACATGTCGGTCACCGTCAGTTCACATCGATCAATCGTGCACTGTACAATCAAAGACAAAAGTCGTGTCGCAGTTTTGTCGGAAGGTTAAATATAACTCGTGAAACATTATGAGAGTCCCCTACCACAAGGCGGAGCACAGCAAAAGTTTAGCCCTGCAACATGTTTTCACCAAATTTCACGACACGACTTTTGTCTTTCATTGTACATCTACGGTCTAACGCGCAAGCATTTTTCCCCACTTGTTTTTCCATCATTAGCCAATGTTTGAGCCATTGTATCTGATAACCCTGGATCAAGCACCTAAATCTGTAGATAATGAAAAAGTACCAGTTTTGATTTGTTTTATCCCTCGGGAGAAAGTGTTCGTAAAATCTCATAGTTGTATATTGTTGTTAAAAGCTCATATGAAACTCTTCCCTGTCTTTGATGCTACCATAGATGATCATGATGAATTTATTTAGGTGAACATAGAATAATGAGATTGATTCTTAAATGCAATAAGAATTCTATCTGGGAAAGTGACGAACTCGTACTTGATTAGGACCCATTAAATTTTTTAAAGAGTACCAGTGTACAATACTTCACAATAATTCCAAATTTGTTCTACCTCCACTGCTGTTTTCTATGGCTTACATATTCACCAATGCTAACATTCACCAGTCCAGAGGGGATTACATGAGCTGTTGTAGGGGATCACACCACCTGTCATGGCTAACTTTCACATGAATCACTCTCTTCCGTCCACTTCTTGAGACACTAAAGTCTTGATGTCTGTGTAAACATTAACTAAGTCTTGGATGAACTAGGCTGCTGAATAATTGCTACTTAGTCTACTAAGCTTTAATCACTGTATATAAGTTCATTCACATGTCAGGATGGTTAGGTACCCCATCACTCCTAAGGACATCTTAAATGATTGATAAACTGTTGTTCACTAATTCATTACTGTTGTTCACTAATTCATTACTGCTAAACCAATGATTTGTGAGTTGAAACTTTTATTTAGGGCTTCCTTTCAGATAAACACTTTAGTTTTAATCAGATGATACTGTAGTAGGAAGTAGAATAGCTTTTGCTACTTCACAAGAACTAAGGAGCTGAGAAAGTTTGATTAAACCTATAACAGCAGCCATCATTCAGTGGAAGTTTGCTAAAAGGTCAATGGCCACCATCACTGAATGTTTTGCATTCCTTGCATTTCATTTTTGCACATATGGGGGTGAAGGGGGAAATCCTTAGCCACCAGGTAAGGGTTAAAAGAGGTTTGATTATACATAGATGGAGATGTGTATTCATTCAGACAAGGGGAATGTTGTCAAATACCACTGTATGGAGGATGGCAGGGATTTGTTGCCTCTTTAAAAAAAAATCCCAACTATTGTAGTCTGTACAAACACAAATAATTATTCAAATATATCAGATTTTAAATACAAACTTGGTTTTCATCCAAAGGGCATTCAACTTTTGCATCGGCTATAAAAGAAAGAATTAGAGCATAAACAGAGGTCTCACAACAGTTAAAATAACTAAAAGAGATTAGGGGAAACTATGGGAGAAGAAAATTGGAAATAGGAGTTAGGGGGAGACTATTGAAACATTATACTGTACAGTACTGTACTGTATTTCATGGTTAATATTGTGTATTGTGGCTAGATTTAGTAAACCTATAATATAGCCATCATATACATGTACAGTATTACAAATATATTGGATAAATGATTTCTCATTAACCAGATACTGGATAATAAGAATGTTGTCTTAAGGAAGTGCATTACCTGTATTATTAAAGCATTTTCCATACTTATCCTGTTATGACTGCAAATAGTGTATTATATTGATGACTTATTCTTTGGATTGATGGATATGAGGGGAATCAGGTAATGACTATGGAGAAGGTATTCAAACAGACTGAATTTCAGCTTACTGTTGATGAATCCAAGTGTTACTTATTCATTTGCCGAATTACATAAATGATTTACTACGTATAAGCTTTTTGTTTCATCAGGTAAGATTTTTTTTTTTTTTTACATTAAGAAGATGCATGGCTAGAATAACTGGAAAATTTGTACAGTACCTTGATGACTTAATAGACTCAGTAACATACAATAGACATGTAGAATGTTTAAACATGTCAGATCAGTTCCAAACTGAAGGGATGAGATTTAACGTGTATCATTATCAGCATCAATGTGATTCGCTGTTATCATTACGGTACTTATATTTTTTTTTATCAAGGTGATGAAATATTTTGTTTCTTAAAGGGCAGTAAGTACAGTATGTGAGTGATGTATAATATACATACCCTAAACAACAGGGCAAAACAATAAACATGAGTTTTATAAAAACTGCTTCAAATAATTATACTGTTTGCTTCATTTTGTCAAATTACTGCACCTCCTGACATCTTGTTACCTTAAGTTTACTGTAATAACTTTAATAGTTTCTTACTGAAGAAAGTATAACTGCATTTTATATTGTTTGGATAAAATAGTGTACCGTACTGCATTACGTGTACATATATTTTGAAATAATGTTTATCCTTGTCATATTTGCTCAGGATAAAACATTTTCTTGGCAGTGTATTTACTATTTTGTGACTGAACTAATGTTTTTAATACTGTACTGTATCTTTCATGGCAACTGCCAATTAGCCTTGCAACATTGATTATTGGGACTTTTGGATCTGTGGGAGCTAATAGCTAAGAAATTCCTTTCCAATCTAGTGGTTCAAAGGTCATTCCTTTACCTCAATACAAATTAAAAGTTCATGTGGAGGACAGCCTGTGTGAGTAATATCTCGTGTTTTCTCAGGCATTTAGAGGATTTGACAAGCTTAATCCATTTTTGTTGCTGCAACAAAAAATTTAGCATGACCCATAAGATGTTCCATTAAGCACTTCGTGAAATTTCATGATTATAAAAATAATGTTAGATCACAATTAAATCCACTTTAGCTCATGATTCAAAATAATATATGAATTTTCTCCAGAAAATTCATAAAAGTTAATATCCTTTAAGTGGAAGTTAGAGCAATCCCAAATAAACAATCCCTCACAGATCATGATGTCTGCTGTGGAACCAGGGGTCCAGTTAGCCTCTCTGGGGAAGTCATCAGTTGCAGTGATGGATATTAGGGGGTTTCTAAGGCACAGGCTCTTCAAATTCCTTGTCCATGCTTAATTTTCCTTTACAGGAAGTTCTGTTATATTGACTTATTTTGTTCATCTGGGATTCTTTATACTCTCACACAAATAGGAATATACAGTGCCCCTGAACCTCAGCCTAATTCCCTTCATTCAACCCACTGCTGTAAAAGAAAATTGCCCTCCTCCCCCAACCTCTAATCCAGAATCTACCTCTGAGATACTACTGTTTTGTCTTCCTTTGAGAATTAAGACAGGTGCTACAGCAGCAAGGCTTATTGACAGCTCACTTGGAATATGGTCTCACATACCAATTAACAAAGAGGGTTTCACAAGTTATATTTTTAAGTACTGTACTGTATACTGTACTGTATACAATAGTGTGTTACACAAATTACCTAAATTTGTCTTTGATACATTACAGAAAACATGGCAGATAGATAGTAATAATCTACAGTTCTTGTACTTATGTTTAATTTTATTGAACATAATTTTCCTGGGACAGTTTCCAGAATCCAGAAAATTCCTAATGCTGTACAGTATATGCAGTGCATTTTTTGGATGTTGCTGAACCTTTACATAGAGTACCCAAGTTTTTCCTTGGTAGTATTTCTGGTACTATACAGGCATCCCCTGTGTTACGAAACCCAGGTTACAGAAATTCGCACTTTTGGCATGAAATTTTTAAATTATGACCAAAAAAATCTGCCCACCACAACAACAATGACGCTGCTCAGTTTGAATTCATTCCCCAGTTTGTGTTCACCTTTTGGTCTGTGTTATTGTGTACCATTTTTCAAGATGAGTAGAAAAAGCCATCAGGTTCAAATGAAAGCAGTCATGTTAAAAGATTCCATAAAGGAATTATATTGGACATTAAATTGGATGTTTTAAGGAGGTAACTCACGGTAACTCTGATCACACTGCCTCACCTCAAGCAGCACTCAACATTGTGTCTGGTGAGTTAAATTCAAGTAGTGTGTGCATTTATTGTCATGTTACATCATGAATGAATGATTTTATGCGTTTATAACTGTTTGTTTTCATTCATACTGTATATGTGCTTGTACTGTACAGTATTACACTTTTGAGCCCAAAAAAATTTCCTTGGGAACATATCTCAAATTATATACAGTTATGGGAAAAATGGTCCTGCATTATTGAATTTCACATTATGAACATATTTTCAGGAATGGAACCCTTCCATGCCCCAGGGGATGCCTGTATTCTCCTTAACAAAATTACTATATCAGCTCCAAAACTCTACATTCTGTTCAAAAATAAATTTGTATTCATATACTGTACAGGACAGTTCTTTTCATGTTATAGTATGGTACTGGTCTCTACATCCCAGTAACTCTATCAATATTATTACCTTATTTTTCTCATTAAATGCAGTATACTGTATATACTGTACTGCATATGTAAACTAATAACTTAAAAAGTGATTCAAGGAACATGAGAAAAGAAAGGAACAGACAGTGCATTTTGTTGAGTGGAATTTTGTATGGACTTTGCATGGGGAACCATTACTAGAGGCATGTTCCACAACCCTAACCACCCCTGCTTAATTTTAGTCCCAATTTATGACAAGCGGAAACTGTGGAGGGTTGACAGACAAATAATTACACATTTAACATATGAAAAATGTTGTCAACCTAATTTCTAGTAGATGTTCGCAAGTTTATTGCTGAGAACTCGTAAACATACCTTGTGACTTGTATTTGTGAACAGTCAGCAAAAAAAAATTCTGCACCCTTTGGTCTGATCACCGACTGAGGCCATGTTAATTTGGTAAGGTTGGTATATCTGGTTGTGTGATGCATTGTATATCCAGTATGATGTATTTTTTTATCACATACTATAGTTAATACTGAAAAATTAACAGGAATACCTGCATAAATGGGTGTTGTTCACTATTCTTGGTTCAGTGTGTCATATTGTATAACACCATAAAGGTGCTGAAATTTTTTTGTTGACTGTACATCAATAAATTTGATACTTAATTTTTTCTCAGTAAGGCAAGTAGTCCATGCAAAATCTTGTACACCTAATTGCACAAAGATTTTGAAATTAATACGACTGTAATTAAAACTATTTTCCTCTGGACACTGTGAGGTACTGTGCACCATCATATTTTTTACTTGTTTTCTTCTGAACAGGAGTTGGTCCTCACCTATTTTTGCCAACTCTGTATCAAACAATGTTACCAGAAATCATGTGAAATTTATACACACCATACCTTCTGACATTATATACTGAATGTTCTTTCATATTAATTCCAGTTTGTTGGATAATTCATACAGACTCATGTGCCCAAGGTATACCATGCAATATTGCACTACATGCTGATGAACACATCCTACTTTGTGTGCATCTTTAAGATTCAAATCAGAGTTTTCTTGTATAAACTTAGTCCAAAACACTAATAATTTTCTTAAAACTTTCTACAGAAGAGAATTTACACAATGGATGCACAGATAAATATCTTTTTACATGCTTTTTAGTTGTCATTATAATTACCATAAATACTGTTTGACAAACAGGTGCAGTAAGTTTGACTGTACAGTGGTCCCTCGGTTAACGAGCACAATGCATTCCAGAAGGTTGCTCGTTAACTGAAAACTCATTAACCGAAACCATTGTTTCAATGGGTTTTTGGCTAATTGGTTCCAGCTCACCGAAAATTGCCTAAAATTAACAAAAAAGGTAGTAAAGTACACTTACTTTGAGGTGTGTATGTAGAAGGCTCCTGGATGATGATGATGATGATGGGAATTAGAATGGGGTGGAGGAGAAGGGAGAAGAGAAGGCATTGGGGTGGAATAGAAGTCACCCCATGGTGCCATTTCACTCATAAAATTTTAATTCTCTTGGTGTAATTCAAGATTATTTTCTTTAAATCAACATCGCACTGCATTATATATTGTCAATATGTAAATTAAATTTCAAATTGACCAATAATTTGCTTGGAAACACAGAAAAAAAGCATTTACTTGAAGAGAAACTCAAGCAAGATGTTACCTCCACTGAAAAGACACAGAGACTGACGCCTGTATGGTGTGTTGACAGGCTGTTTGGCGCGCAAAAAAATAGCTTCCTATACTTCAATTATGTTCAACAATTGTTAAAATGACTAAAAAATTTAATATAAAACTTTTAAAATCATTGAATAGTACATTCTTGATATGTACTAAAATAGTAAGGAATTTAAGCCCTAGAACCAATTACTGTATTGGCGGACTAATACTACAGCTGGTGGACTGCCAAATGCAAGCGAAAACATGTGGAGGGGCGCTCGTTAACCGAAGTTAAGAATCTTATGGAAAGTAATTCGTTAACCGAAATCTTGTTAACCGAGGCGCTCGTTAACCGAGGGATCACTTACATCATCTTTACCCTCAGTGTGTCACCTCTTAGTCTGCTATCATGTTTCACATTTTTTTCATGCATTGATAAGTTACAGTACTTGAAACATAATACTGTACAGTATATTGTATTCATATAGGAACATGGAGACTGAAGTATGTAAACTTATATATTGCTGATATTTATGGAAATTATCATGTGCTTTGAACTTGAGAGTATAATATACATTATTATTGTATTATTTACTGTCCCACATATGTGTTATAACCTCGCCTTAATCCAAAGATACTTGTATATGATGCCTACCATGCCTACAGGTTCATAACCAAGGTTAACCATAGAAATTTGCACCAACACTGATTAGACACTTAATACAACCCTCCTGTAACAACTTTAGCCATTAAAAGATGTTTGAGAAATCAGTTACCACTGAAGGTTGAGAAGTCTTGAGGTCACAGTAGTCTGCTGAACTGTACCTTCCATTATTTTTGTCAGACAGTGAATTTCTAGGATCAAGCATTAGCCCAACTGTCTCCATTCAAAAACAGATATGATTGGATGTCTCACTGGAGGGTACAAGCCAGTGTGTACTATCTACTCTGGTTAAAGCATACTTTTTTATGCTTCACAATGAAGTACAATATAGGAAAATCCCTCTGGGGGTTCATTGTTACTGAGATTGTTTAATGGGAAAAATAAAGTTTTGACTGGTTTTGGAGTTAAAAATCACTAGACGCTAACTTGGTGTAGCAAGTGCCGTGATAATTAGTTTGAGCCTTCACCTCAAACCTGGGTTAAGCTTCATCAAGTGTTGCAACTATTGGTCCATCGTATGAAATGCTTGCTAGTACTCCAAAGAAAAGACTTTGGGTTCACCTTGTCTTTGAATACATACCGGTAAACTTTTTCCAAATCCTATTATTTTGTCCTCATTGCCAAGTGAGCTGTTTATAATGCAATGTAAATATACGTACAGTGACCCCTCGGTTAACGAACTCAATCCGTTCCAGCAGGTTGTTCGTTAACCGAAACCATTGTTTCAATGGGTTTTTGGGTAATTGGTTCCAGCTCACCGAAAATTTCCTAAATTCAACAAAAATGGAAGAAAAGTTCACTTACTTTGAGGTGTGAATGTAGAAGGCTCCTGGATGGATGATGATGGGATTTACAATGGGGGTGGAGGAGAAGGAAGAAGAGAAGGCATTGGGGTGGAAGAGAAGTCACCCCATGGCGCCATTTCACCCATAAAATTTTAGCTTTCTTGGTGTAATTCAAGATTATTTTCTTTAAATCAACACTGCACTGCATTATATATTGTCAATATGTAAAATATATTTCACAATGACCAATAATTTGCTTGGAAACACAGAAAAAAGCATTTAGTTGAAGAGAGTCTCAAGCAAGATGTTACCTCCAGTGAAAACAGAGAGAGACTAACTCCTGTTTGCTGTGTTAAGAAGCTGGATGCTGCACATTAAACTAGTCACTTTACCTTCAGTTATGTTCAATAATTGTTAAAATGACTAAAAAATTGAATATTAAACTTTTAAAATTACTGAATAGTATAAACTTCTTGATATTTACTAAAATAGTAAGGAATTTAAGCCCTAAAACCGATTAATGTATTGGCGGACTGATACTAAAACTGGTTGCCCGGTCAGTGCAAGCGAAAACATGTTGAGGTCGGTTCGTAAGAACTTCGTTAACCGAATTTTTTTTCGTTAACCGAATTGAAGATCCTTATGGAAGGCAGTTCGTTAATCGAAATTACGTTAACCGAGGTGTTCGTTAAACGAGGGGTCACTGTACTGGATAAATATTGCTTGCTCAGCAAATGATTTGTCTACTCATGAAGATATTGGTGATTTTTTTTTCTCTATTAGAACTGGACTTGGGTGAATTAGTGGATGTATTTTCCATTAAGTTATTATACAGTAGTATTTGGTATAACTAACAGTGGCTGGTTGGTCTTGGCTATAGTTTGTTAGCCACCCTGATTATGTCCATTTTTTGCTTTAGCCTTGAGTTTTGGTTTGTCTTATTATATTATTGATTACCGGTATACAGTAATTCCTGTTAGCCAGAATAATTGATGCAGAGCTCGTTCCTGGAATGAGAGATTTCTGGGTATCAAGACAAATTTCTCATCCTCAGAAAAAATCCCACATCCCCAGAATTTTTCCAGTTACTGGGTTAAGTTTTCCCAAGAGCCTAAACTATGCATTTCGCACAGACAGACACTATTACACATCCTCAGAATGTTTCTGGGTGCTGGAGAAAGCTTTCCGAGTGTATAAACTATTCAGTTTGCATGGACAGACACAGAGCTGTGTTTATTTACACAAACACCACTACAGGTATATGCATACCTGTACAATATATTGTAAATAAACAAAATAATATATATATATATATATATATATATATATATATATATATATATATATATATATATATATATATATATATATATATATATATATATATATATATATATATATTGTGGGAGACTCAGATGATGCTTGAGAGAGATTCTGCGTCCACTCCAATTCTGAATAATGTGATGTCCCAGCTAATCACTGCGCCATGTGGGAGACTCAGATGATGCTTCCAACCAGGGGTAAAGGAAACACACTGGTGTCAAGTTCGTAAGTTCTATTTCTGGGACAAACACACAAAAGGAGTTAAGACAGGGGAAACAGCGTCCTGTCTTGGAATCTCTCTGGGTATCTCTATCTGCGCATGCGCGTACAGCGCGCATGTGCTCAAAGTCTGAACTACACTCAGTGACAAAAGGGGGTATGATTATAACATATAATACAGAGACCTGAATCAATAATGGTAAATAGTACAGTTACATATTAACGCATATTCGTCTCATATGTCTACATATATATACTACTATTGTACTGAATATACTGTACTCCTCAGCAGATGTTGTCATCTTGAGCTTGTAATATGATAATACATGTACATGATGGCCTGCCTTTGTCCTGTACCATCTACTATCACTCTCCCTCCCCTCCATGAAGGAGGACTTGTATACACACTGTATACTATACATAAAGCTCTACACACTAGCCTACAGTAGGCATACACTATCCACTCTGCTGAATGTACAATACAGTATACAGTGGTCCCTCGGTTAACGAGGTTTCGGTTAAAGAGTTACCTTCCATAAGATTCTTAACTTCGGTTAACGAGCAATCCCTCGATTAACGAGTTTCTTACGAGCCGACCTCCACATGGTTTAGCTTGCATTTGGCGGTCCACCAGCTGTAGTATTAGTCCGCCAATACAGTAATCGGTTCTAGGGCTTAAATTCCTTACCCTTTTAGTAAATATCAAGAAGTTTATACTATCCAATAATTTTAAAAGTTTAATATTAAATTTTTTAGTAATTTTAACAATTATTGAACATAATTGAAGGTAGGGTCACTAGTTTGTGGCACGCCATCCAGCCTGCCAACACAGCATACAGGCGTCAGTCTTTTTGTCTTTTCAGTGGAGGTAACATCTTGCTTGAGACTCTTCAACTAAATGCTTTTTTTCTGTGTTTACAAGCAAATTATTGGTCATTTTGAAGTTTATTTTACATATTGACAATATATAATGCAGTGCAGTGTTGATTTAAAGAAAATAATCTTGAATTACACCAAGAGAACTAAAATTTTATGGGTGAAATGGTGCCCTTGGGGTGACTTCTCTCCCACCCCAATGCCTTCTCTTCTCCCTTCTCCTCCACCCCCATTCTAATTCCCATCATCATCATCATCCAGGAGCCTTCTACATACACACCTCAAAGTAAGTGTACCTTTCTACCTTTTTTTGTTGAATTTAGGCAATTTTCGGTGAGCTGGAACCAATTAGCCAAAAACCCATTGATACAATGGTTTCGGTTAACAAGTTTTTCGGTTAACGAGCAACCTTCTAGAACGGATTGTGCTTGTTAACCGAGGGACCACTCATAACTGTAATCACTTTATGTCTGGTTATTGCTGGTTGTGTCCTGATAGTACTGGTACAGTAATGTACAGTAGTGCACAACACAAATTGTACACAAAAACAGCAGTGAGTGAGGGCTCAACCTTGTACAATGGCAGCAGAATATGGACGAAGTGTGAGAGTTTACGGCCTAAGTTGGAGCATGATGCAATCTCTCGGAACTCCTGGAAAATTTGTTCCCATGCCCGGAACAGAGAGGTTTAGAGAGATTTTCTCTGCATTTTTCCAAAAAAATGTGCTCGAGTTTATCCTTGGAAACTCGTTCCCACGGCCATAATGGAGAGAGATTTCCAGGAAGGTTCAAAATCTATTCCAGCTTTTGGAGAGTTCCAGGGAGATAATTGTATTTTCTGTTAAAAGGACATTGTGACTTAGCTGACAAAATGTTAAGTTCGATTTTATGAAGAGCTTCTCCTTCCAACTGATTTTTGTTTTTACTTCCTGCCTAGTTGTTACTCCCTCTTTGGTTCTAGGAGTTTCTCTCAGAAGTTTGAGAGGAAGCCTCCAGGTTTAGCCGCCTCCTTTTGTAGTGAGGGTTGGAGGTCAGTGTGGGACATGAGATGAGGTAATTTGTTGGTTTCTTCCTGCATATTTTGTTAGAGGAAGGTTACTACAAGAATTTGTTTATGGTACAAATAAGTTGATTTTGTTATGTCACTTCAAGGAGTCCTTGATTACTTCAGTACATAATGCCATAGTAAGTGGGCAGTAGTATCTCACAACACTGCGAGTCAGCCAATTCCTGAGTGCTTATTAGAGAACCAGCTGTGAGAACCATAAAAAGAGAAGATTTTGTGTCTTAAGTCACTTGGAATTTTCTCTTTCTTAACTCGTATAAACAGTGGCAGCTTTCATTATAGGACCCTTTGGGGGCTTGACATTTTCCAAGCTCTTCATTTTCTCAGTAAAGCTCCAGACTCAAAACTGGTTAAAGGTACCACTATCATCTCTGAGCAAATTAACATTTCTTGGTGTCATCAAGGGAAAGGATGATTAGTAGCTCGACAGTCCAAGTGGGGACATTATCTTGTCAGTGTTTGCTCGGTTTTTTAAGGTTCATGAGAGATCTCTCAAAGGTTAACCTCTAGGGGAATCTGTTTCCTACTGTACCAGAAATTTACATAAGTTTATTTTAGACTTTTAATTGATTTTTATTTTCACTTCTAAATTGATGTAACTGAGTTAGATCAATTATTTGTTGATATATGGGCAGTTTTTATGAGAGCCTTAGAAAATTCCTTTGCCTTATGTCTATTTAATGGTTTTGTAGATCTCATTTAGCTTTATAGTTTTGTAATGATCCTAGATATCATTACTGGTTTCTTCATCCTTTGACTTTGTTTTTGTTTTTTTACATTCTTTGGTGTTTTGGAGGAACTTTGCTCTATGTTAATAGTTGGCTTGTGAAAGTCATTTTATTTACGGCCTTAGTTTGACAATAGAGGATGGTTGAGATACAAGCTCTTGTGACAGGATATAGTTTTGCCATTTGCCCTTATTCAGTTGGACAACTTAGCGCCTTGCAGTTCTTTTCTTTTTTTATGAATGTGACTCTGGTTTTGATTATTCTCCTCAACTGTGGTGGGATTACAAATATAAAAATTAAGAAGTTGGTTTCCTCTCTCTCTCTCTCTCTTAGTTAACTTAAGCTTTCATTTAGGTTTTCATAGCAGGGTTTTTCCACCTTATGGCTTTGGTTCATTGATCTAAACATTGGTGCTTCCAAAATCTGTATTTTGGTAGATATCTGCCTTGCACAACTGGGCTGCATTTAGTGTTATGTTTTCAGGGATGTCAAAGGGTTATAAATTTTCTTGAGAAAATGTGTACCAGCTGTCCAGTCTTGTTGTGGGATACCTCACTGAATGTCTTTTTAAAAGTCAGTTCTGTGATAGAAAGCAATAAACATGAATTGTTTGAGCAATGGGGAAGGCAAGGTTAATACTTGGTGCCTTACTCTCACTTTCGAGTTGCTTCTCCTTCTGGTAACAGTAGCACTTGGAGCTAAAAAAAATTTTGCTTCCTTTCTTTCTTTCTTTTTTCTTGTACCCAACTTCAGATACACAAGTTTCCTTGGACTGACATAAGATCATAAATGATGGATAGATCCTGGAAATTACATTGTATGACTCAATCTGGACATGGATACTTGGATCCCTTCCTTCTATTGGGTGTGTTGTGAAGGCTGTCTGGGCTGATGCTTAGTCATGGAAATTCAACATGGCTGACAGTGAACAATAGAAAGTAAGGTCGGGCAGGCTACTGGGGAGGGTGGTGCCAAGCCTCATCACAACTGAACCTTCAGTGGTATTTCTGGTTCCTTAGAGCTGCTGCAAAAGGATTGTATCAATTATTTATTTAGCACGGGCCATCAATGAACCCATAGGCTTGGTGGGCATTACCCCTGAGTCTCCTTTGTCCTGACTCAAGTTATAAAATTGGACGTCCAGGAACAATGCATCATTTTGTTGTCATCATCAGCATGCAGTTTTAATTAATGTTATGGTAGATCATGAGGTCCAGTGTATTACCTCTTCATTAACAAGCAGCTCATGGAAAGTTGATAAAAACACCTCAATATGTATGGTAGTCATCATTTTGGAAACAGGCTTTTCCTAAAATCATGCTAGATGTAAGTATGTAGAATTTCCTACAAGATTTAACAGCTGCTTACATACAGTGAAGTGTGTTTTACTGTTCAGTCTTGTACAATTGTTTATTTTAATGCCAATCACTTGTCTTTAATTACTTGTACAAAATATCTTATTCTTATTTTTGTACTGAAGAGCACTTGCAACATTTAGTTCTAACTTCACATATTTAGATCTAACTGGTCCCAATATTAACATGGCTTGAATGTTATTAATATATACAGTACTGTAGTTAATTTCTGTAGGAAAATTATTCTAGGCAGTCTAGGGTATTAGATAATAATACCAATTCATTCACTATGTTCTTATTGAGAAAAAAAATAGTGAAAAAAATAAAAATCCTATAGACATAACCTCCACAATATTATTTCTGAGTACTGTATAAACGTATTGTCAGAGTCTCATAAAAACTTCTGCCACATAAAACATCTTAAGCTACTTAAAGTCTTGAAAACTTACAAGCCTGAGTAATCCTTTAGTCGAAAAGAAATGAATAACTACACAATAAATCTCTTCACTCACCAACTAGTGATCACACACGTACACACACCTCCACAATTGTCATATCTTTTGTTGACTCATTTTTTCTCTTTCATCTTCACTAAAAGGTATTATTGTGCCTTACTTGATCCATAGGTATTCACCATGTAAGACTGCCGCTCATGATATTCAGTCTACACATGTGACGCTGCCAGTGACTCCTAAACTAACAATGATGCTCAAAATGGTTCTGTTGTTGACTTGAGATAAATATTATGAACCATATTGAACATAATCACGTGGCTTATCAATTGCTGAATCTGTCACACTCCCATCGACCTTGTTCCGAGCCTTTCAATAATGTAAAAAAAAAAAACTAAAATAAAATAAAAAACAATTACTTTACCTTTGTCACTTTAATAATGTGTCTGTTTTGGATTTTATTGTTGTTTGTTGGGACATTTTAGAAGACTTGAGAAGCGGACAAGGTTTTGTATGTTGCCCTTTACTGATGTATTGAACGGGTAAGTTTGATAATGTACAAATATATATATACATAAATATATATATATATGAAATTATTTGGTATTCTTATTGCCCTACTCCTACTTTTAAAACCTTTATAAATGCATACACGCACACACCTAGCGTCGAGGGTGTGCCGGGTGTATGTCTGTACTGGATACACAACAAATACCACAAACGGTCTACTTTTACTTTTTTACTTTTATCCTCTTCACCAATGATCGGTTCGTTAGCCGCTTGGGCGATCGGTCACGTCTCTGTTACTTTTCCTTTTCTTTTATCCTCTTCACCAATGATCGGCTCGTTAGCCGCTTGGGCGATCGGTCACGTCTCTGTTACGCACTGTTGGCAAGTACTGGACATGCACCGGTTCCTGAATGTACCTGAACCTGCTCCAGTGTTGGTCAAGTCTTGTCTTGAAAGAGCTCACACTCGGTGCCGTCACAACACTTTCTGGTAGATTGTTCCAAGAGTTCACAACTCTCACCCCGAAAAAGTTTGCCCTCACAGTTTTCTGGACCTGCGGCTTCTTCTATCTTGAGCTGTGACCCCGTGTGGGGCAAGCGTCTGCCAGCTCCAAGTAAGGACACTCAACTGAGTAGTGCCCCTTGAGATGCTTATACATCTCAATTAGGTCCTCCCCTTGTCCGTCTGTAGTATAAGCTAGGCAAGTTCAGGCGCTCCGATCTCTCAGGGTAGTTGAAGTGCCGAAATGCAGGCACCAGTCTGGTGCCCCTCCTTTGAACATTTTCAACAAACTGACAGTCCCTAGCATATCTCGGGGACCAGATGGGGTGACAGTACTCCAGATGGGGAAGCACTTCACTCTTGAAGATCGTTACGAGGGATATCTGAATGACCTTATAAGACCCAATAATTGTTTCTCTTTTCAAGTATAATGTACTTAAAAATCCTCCAAGTGCTCAACTCTAGTATCCATAATGTATTTTTATTGTCATGTGATTAATTCCCAATAAAAATCAATAAATCAGTCAAAATTCTGTATTTTTAAACCTTCCTGAGACGCCATATGTAAATTAAAGGGCTACACCCGAAAGTGTTATTCTTAGCGACAGATTCAAATAATGGTAATGTTAATAATAATGAAAATACCATAATTTTCAATATTTTAACACTGTTCTATTAAAAGCTGTTAATAAATAGAACACATAATTTACATAATAAACTCCTATTAATGCATCACTCATTTACGTCTTAGTTTTATTATTCCAATGCTTATGTTTCCTTTATAATCAATCTGTCAGAATTATGTCCTCATATTTGATGGCTGGCGACCAGTCCTTCACTCTACACGTTCTTTGGCTGTTTTTATCAATCATTTATATTAATTCTAATTACGTTAGTTGGTAGTGTAGTGGATTCCTCCCCAACAAACGCCGTGTGTCACTGACTGGCCGACCCCCCGCGAATCTGCCAGCGTATCCCCCGTGGTCAAGGTCAGGTAACCAGCGGCGCCGAACAAAGCGGGGGCCTACTATCAAGCCACACCTACCCTCGCTATATAAAACCCCACCTGGCCGTCACCACTCTCTTTCTACTTACCGCCACAAGCAAGCAACATCCCTCAACAGCTCCACACCACACGCTCCCTCAGAAAGCTCCTTGCCCTACAGGAACTCTGAGCAAGCTTCGCCAGACCTAGTATCTCTTTAACACTGTGCTGTGCAACAATATATATAACGGGAAGCACACTGTGACTTTCTATTCTACCTCAATCCTGAGTGTTGGATATATTACATGTACGTACGTTGTGAGGCCAAATAAGGGACCCTGACAACCTGCCACAACAGTACGCTACAATTGGTGACCCAGGAGCGACCCCAATCACTCACCTCAGAGTCAGAAGGGAACATTACCTATAAGAAATTCATAAAGGTTGAAAATTTTCACATATCGCTGTGCCTCAGTGGTTACGAATTTTGGCCTTCCGTCCTTGGTGTACCGAGTTCGATTCCCGGTAACTTTTTTTTATTTTATTTTTTTATCTTCTTTATTTCCGTCCTTAAAGTGACCTAAAATTAAAATTGGATGAGAAATTTGATTTAACATATATAGTACTTAAGCTAACCCAATCCCCCACCTCAGAGTCAGCAGGGATCATTACCTATAAGAGAATCATAAATGTTGCTTAATTCATTTATATATGTGGCTCAATGGTTAAGAGTTTGACCTTCCGTTCCTAGTGGACCGAGTTCGATACCCGGTACTTTTTTTTTTTTTATCTTCTTTATTTTCGATATGTTATCCCCTAAAAGTGACCTAAAATTAAAATTGGATGAGAAATATGATGTTTTAATATATTCTTAACGTATATTCGTGTTTCGAAGCTTCAATTGCTTCAATGAAGCATCAAAATGATACAATGAAGCTTCGGTGACGTCACTGTGAACCCTCGTATATAAAGCCCCGAGAAACTCAATTCTGCCATGACTCGCCACCCAGCCTTCGTCGTGAACGGACCTCTCTTCTGACCCTTCACTGCTGAGCAGCCAGCCTTCCTCTACTGTTGACGACCTGACTACTACTCGACCTCTCTGTCGATCACTGGCCTTCCGAGAAACCTTTTTGGGGGCAACGCCCCTTGGGGGTCTCTGCCCTTGGAAACGACCACGATTGTCACCGAACTACCTCACGAGCGTTCAGGACTGTCAACGCTAGTTAGCCCTCCCTACGGGTAGAGTGAGTGACCCACACTCCTGCTGGAGGGCAGCTATTGATTGGCAGTACTGACGTGGTTTGAGGTCTTTCTCTCTTGCTGAAATTCTTCCTTACTTACCCTGGCCGAGGCACCTGCTTATATTTAAGTATTCGTGCTAGAGCCCCTCCAGTGGAGCACACCTCACAGTAGGTGGGATTGTGTGTGTCCGTTGGGGGTCGGGGAACACAGGCCAATCCGGCAGTGGAAAAACAGTGATAGTGCAGTTACACCACTGTCCGGGGGTCGCCTATAGGCACACTAAGAAGGGTCTTCAATAACCTTCTTTATCACCCACAATTATATGCTAGGAAACACAAACAAATAAACCAATGGCTACCAAGGTTAGACTCAAGATTATAGACAAGAGAACAGCCCCTTCACGTTCTCAGATAACTGAAACGGCGTATGGTACACTCAATGTACCCTTCACAAGGATTTTCTCCTCGAACGATGGATACACTGCAATATGCAGGGACTACAGGGATGCAGATACCATTCTGAGCCCTGAGGGAATGCAAGCCTTTGGAGACATAGGACTTCAGGTCATTATGCCACCAGAGGTTAAAGCAAAAAGATCAGTATTTGTACGTGGACTTGACTACGACTTTGGAAAGCACTCGGCACAAGAAATAAAAGAAGAGCTAGAAATAAAAAACAACTGGATGAAAATCGAAGAAGTGATAAAAATAAAGCAATACACTCATTGCCTAAAGCTGAGATTCACTGACACCTCAATGGCAGACAAGGCCCTGGAAACTGGAATCTTGGGGTTCAACATGTCAGTACTCCCTAAACAACTAGAAAGGGAGAAATATGTTCATATTCTTACCTGCTTCATCTGCTATGCACATGAAGCACATGCAACAAAAGACTGTCCTCAAAAGGAACTTAAAATATGCTCGGAATGTGCAGAAGAAGGCCATACCTTCCGGGACTGCAAGAATCAAGCCAAAGCTTGTATAAACTGTAAAAATCAGAAGGAATCTGGATATAAGACCCACAGAACCCTAGCAATGGCCTGTCCATACAAGAAGAAAATAATAAATGAAAAAGTAGCAAAGGGAAAACAACAACAAGAACAGAAGGAGAATATAACATATGCTGCTATTGCAAAGAAAGTAGTTGAAGAAACAACACAACCACAGAATACCACCAAAATTGTACTGAGCGAAATACGAGACTACAAAGTGCTCATCTGCCTATTATACTCGCACATAATGAACATAGGGAACCCAGGCACGTTCGAAAAAGAAATGAACAAAATGCTTGGAAGGAACAACCTCCCAATAATGAGTTTCCCAGCGAACCCAGATTCCGGATCTGTGCTACAAGCGTCCAGCTTAACCAACCCAGATGCATCACAAGAGACAATCAACATAGAAGAAAAAGGAGCAACGGAGCAAACATCAGCCGCAACAGTAAACGAAACAACCGAAGCTGACAAGGCAAAGTCACAAAGGATTGAAACATCTACTCAAAGTACAGCAGAGAGGCAGGACCTTCAAAATAACATCGAAAGAGAGACAGGAGCCGTAAGGAAAAAAATCTCAACAGCAACCATGGATACCCAGGACGAGGAAACGCTACTGACGTTAGAATGTGCAGATGATTGTGAACTACAGCTTCACTGGTGTGACAGAGTGTTTGTCCCTAGAGAATGTAAAACGATGCCAGACATTATACAAGCCATAACAAAACAAGAACTAAAATGGACCTACTCTAACGATAAATACTCTGAAGCACTAGTGGAAGCTTACCTGATAAACCAAAGGATTAAAATAAGGAGACACAACTTCAAAAAAGAAGAACAATGGAAATTCCAAAGAATCCGTAACGGACTGGTTCCGGACACGAGATCGCCACCCGCGCAACAAACAAGAAACAAAAAATCAAAACACAATGAATAAAGAAAAACCCAGAACACTTACCATCGTACAACACAACGTCCGCAACTGGGAAACAAATAAAAATAACCTTGCAAACACATACCTCAGCATTGATCCGGACATAATTTTAATAAATAGTCACGGCAATTCAAACTCCAAGAAAATAAAAATATTTGGATATACAATCTACCAAAGAAATAAAACAGAAGAATTAAATGATGGCGTGGCCATTGCTGTAAAACACATACTCAAACATCAAATCATCGACGAATTCCAGGATGAATTCCTGGGAATTAAAATAACTACCACACTAGGAGAAATAGCAATAGCCACAGCATATTTACCGCCAAGACGGAACTACCTGCCGGCCCCAGACTTGATAAAACTATTGAACTACAACTGCCCAACATATATAATAGGAGATCTGAACCCAAGACACCCAATATTCGGCCACGGAAACAGGAACAGAGTGGGCACTGCACTGCATACCATAATGAACACAGGGAAGCTGATCCACCTAGGGCCACACTTCACCACATTTATTGGCAACAACAAAACAACAACCCCAGACAAAGTCTTCACCAATAATAAGGCATTCCTGAATTACCATATAAAACAAGGACCACTAACTACCAGCGACCATATTCCAATGATAATAAAACTATCCACAAGCCCAATCCAAGTACCAACTACCCCACGTTTCCAAATGCAAAAAGCAGACTGGGAAGGCTACAGGAAGCAATTAGAACAAGTTAAGATCCCAGATCTCCAAGGCAAAACACTAGAAGATATTGACAACGAAACAGATACCCTTATACGTAACATCAAAAAGGCAACAGAGAACAACATACCAATCACAACACATCGAACGCTACCACACATCAGGACATCCCATGAACTGCGAATGCTCCAAGTACAATACAATAACTTAATGATGTATATACAAAATTATCCACCAACAACAGAGCTTATTAGAAACTTAAGGCAAATACAACAAAAATTAAGAGATGAAAGCTTGATAGCCCACCAACAGATATGGAACGAACTAATAAACAACCTGGATACCACAAGAAATGACAAGAACTTTTGGCAGAACGTAAACAAAATGCTAGGAAACGACAAGCCTCAACAAAAATACATAAAGGACCAAAACGGGAAAAAACTCTTTGAAGAGAAAGAAATAGAAGCAGCATACAGAAAAGAATGGAAAAAAGTATTTCAAATATCAGAAGAAGAAAATGAGGAATTTGATGAGGAACACGAAAATCATATCTGCAGAGTAATGGCTGGAATGATACATAGGATAACCCCATACCATGTGGTGGACAAAACCAGGCTCAACCCGATAGAACCAATTACAGAAGGAGAACTGCTACACTACATCAGACACACTAAAGAAAAAGCACCAGGATTTACAAAAATCACAAGAAATATGATCCTATACCTACCTAATAACTGCACAGAAGGCATCCTTGAAATATTTAACTCAGCTTTGGCAAGTGGATACTTCATTGATGCATTTAAAAACGCGAAACTCATATTCATACCGAAACCAGCCAAAGACCACACTCAAGTAATTAACTACAGACCGATTTCCCTACTCGAAGTCATAGGAAAACTATTTGAAAAGGCAATAAACAAGAGAATCAGAAAACACAGAAGTGAAAACGGACTACTAAACCCCAGACAACATGGATTCACTGAAAAAAAGGGAACACATACTGCACTAGCCATAATCACGGAAACGTTAGCCAACAAGAAAGCAGAAAGAAACCAAGTCAACATTGTACTAAGAGACGTTAAGAAAGCGTTCGATAAAGTATGGCACCTAGGATTAAAATTTAAACTACTTCAATTAAACCTCCCAGAACCAATAGAAAAAATCGCCTGTGACTTCCTAGACGATCGCACGGCACAAATACAAATTGGCAGCTTTATAGGACCACCCATAAAACTGAAAAGTGGAGTACCCCAAGGCAGTGTCCTCTCACCCACGATGTACAATATCTACACAGCAGACCTACCAGAACCATCTCCCTACAGTGAATACATAAGTTTTGCAGACGATATCACACAAATCATCACATACCCCGGCAAATCAACAGCAATAATGGCACAACATACTGCTAACGCAATAGAGAACATCAACCAGTACGAAAAAAGTGGAAGATACAAACGAACACCAACAAGTTCAAAATAATCCCAATCGCTAAAAGGAAAAAAACACCCATTATAGTAGACAACAAAGTGATTCCATACGCCATGGAAGGCACTGTCCTAGGGCTGAAGATAACAACAAAAGGCTACAAAACATTCATCACCGAAAAACTTGCAAAAACCAGAAACATGGTAATTAAATTAAAACGTTTCAGAAACCTGTCAGCAAAAAACAAGTTAAAGTTATATAGAGCCTATGTCCAATCCCGGCTAGTATATCCGCCAATTCCTCTACATGCAATAAAACAAACAAACATAAAGAAACTGCAGACAATTCAAAACTTAGCCGTAAGGGATGTATATAACATCAGATATCCTGAAATAGTCACCAACCGTCAACTACACCAACGAGCCCAAATAGAACCCCTAAACATTTACCTACACGAACACTCAAAAAGAATATGGACAAAGTTAGAAGAAATAGAACCAGGACCAATCAAAGAATGGATGGAAGAGACAGAAGACGGAAGAAGAGAACACTCGTGGTTCCCTAAAAGTAAAAGAAGAGCCCTAGAACCCACACCAACTCCACTCTACTGAAGATGCAAGGTTACCCCAGTGACAACCTTGGCAGCCAACCACTCACAACATTAGATCATAAAAAGATAGGATGTTCTTGGCAGAAACACAAGTACCTGCCCTTGACTCCTCACCATTGGCTAGGACATAATACACGATAATGAAAGGCATAAATTGTAATAGTTGCTAAACATACAAACACCTGACATAAATATAACACTTAAGACGAAATTTAGCTGAAACACAAACATGAGATAACAGAAGCACTTGGGTTGAGCCCCAAGACCTATCATTCTACTACTATTTTCCAATTTCCTCGCTTTTCTTCTGCACTATCCACCAACCCCAAGTCCCTCCAAATTCCACCATTATTCTTCAAGTCCAGTTCCCGCACCACCAATCAACGCATCGGCATCAAGATTTCTTCACACTTTACTTCATCCATCCATCCATCCATTCTGCCATTTTTCCTCAATATTCGCCACTGACAGGTTCTGGCTGACACCTGCAGGCAAGGCCAACACTCCGTACCTCTAGTCTCCATTAATATCCGTGTAATTTATTTTCCCGGGCGAGTATATGCGCAGTGACCAATAGAAATAGTTATTCCTTGGATATAGTTTAATAATAATGTTTAATATAATTAATTATGACGTTATAAGTGTGCATTTAAGTCAATAGTTGCCGGCCGGTTGTTAGCAGTTTTGTTACCTTGTAAGATCGCACCCCAAGTTTCACTGGGCTGCAAGGCCTAAGGTATCCACCTTGCAGTTTAAACAAATAATATGGTTTAGTATTATATTTAGTGCTACTCAGCCAGTAATTTCTTTAAGTTTAGGGCAAATATTCCGCCAAACGAGCCATGACAAACGAGCCTGAACTACAGTATAAGTCGGCAACGAGCGTAAACCGTATGTAATTATTTACGTAATACTTACCCAACAATAGAGTACAATGACCACATTAAGTTATATTATACATAATTTATTTAACATTTTCCCACTACTTCGAGGCCCAGCCCACTTTTAGTGGAGTCGTGTGGCCATAACTCAATAATTACACATTTTCCCAAACATTCGTCACCACCACTGTATTCGGCATTAAAAACTGCTCTAAAATTATTTAACAAATATAACGGGTTTTTTAGGAATAAATTGAAGTTATTTCTTAACATTTACTGATATTTTTATTTAATAGTTGGTTGCTTGCACTTTATCAACGATTTCTGGGATGGTTGGGGGGGGGGGGGGGAGCGTGGGTGTTGTGGGGTGGGGTGTGTGTGTTGGAGGACTGTGTGTGTGTGTGTGGTGTATTGGAGGGCTCTGGAGGACTGTGTGTGTTGGAGGGCTCTGGAGGACTGTGTGTGTGTTGGAGGGCTCTGGAGGACTGTGTGTGTGTTGGAGGGCTCTGGGGGACTGTGTGTGTGGTGTATTGGAGGGCTCTGGAGGACTGTGTGTGTGTGTGTGTGTGTGTCGGAGAGCTCGGGAGGATTGTGTGTGTGTGTGTGTGTATCGGAGGGCTCTGGAGGACTGTGTGTGTGTTGGAGGGCTCTAGAGGACTGTGTGTGTGTTTTGGAGGGCTCCGAAGGACTCTGTGTTGGAGGGCTCTGGAGGACTGTGTGTGTGTGTGTGTGTTGGAGGGCTCGGGAGGATTGTGTGTGTGTGTGTGTATCGGAGGGCTCTGGAGGACTGTGTGTGTGTTGGAGGGCTCTAGAGGACTGTGTGTGTGTTTTGGAGGGCTCCGAAGGACTCTGTGTTGGAGGGCTCTGGAGGACTGTGTGTGTGTGTGTGTGTTGGAGGGCTCTGGAGGACTGTGTGCGTGTTTTGGAGGGCTCCGAAGGACTCTGTGTTGGAGGACTCTGGAGGACGGTGTGTGTGTTGGAGGGCTCTGGAGGACGGTGTGTGTGTTGGAGGGCTCTGGAGGACGGTGTGTGTGTATCGGAGGGCTCTGGAGGACTGTGTGCATGTTGGAGGGCTCGGGAGGACGGTGTGTGTGTATCGGAGGGCTCGGGAGGACTGTGTGCATGTTGGAGGGCTCGGGAGGACTGGGTGTGTGTATCGGAGGGACTCTGGAGGACTGTGTGTGTGTGTGTTGGAGGGTTCTGGGGGACTGTGTGTGTATCGGAGGGACTCTGGAGGACTGTGTGTGTGTGTTGGAGGGCTCTAGAGGACTGTGTGTGTGTTTTGGAGGGCTCCGAAGGACTCTGTGTTGGAGGGCTCTGGAGGACTGTGTGTGTGTGTGTGTGTGTTGGAGGGCTCTGGAGGACTGTGTGTGTGTGTTGGAGGGCTCTGGAGGACTGTGTGTGTGTGTTGGAGGGCTCTGGAGGACTGTGTGTGTGTGTTGGAGGGCTCTGGAGGACGGTGTGTGTGTTGGAGGGCTCTGGAGGACGGTGTGTGTGTATCGGAGGGCTCTGGAGGACTGTGTGCATGTTGGAGGGCTCTGGAGGACTGGGTGTGTGTATCGGAGGGACTCTGGAGGACTGTGTGTGTGTGTGTGTGTGTGTTGGAGGGTTCTGGGGGACTGTGTGTGTATCGGAGGGACTCTGGAGGACTGTGTGTGTGTGTGTGTTGGAGGGTTCTGGGGGGACTGTGTGTGTGTGTATCGGAGGGCTCTGGGGGACTGTGTGTGTGTCGGAGGGCTCTGGAGGACTGTGTGGACTGTCTAGATAGACTGAGCTGGGAGTCAAATTAAGATTAGCTGTAGAGATTTGGGAAAGCTTAATAAAGTGCTATAAAAATGTACAGGACTAAATGCCAATTAGCTACAGTATTAGTGAGCATTAGTAGTAGTAAAGTGATTAATAGTAAGTAAAGCTCGTTGTTTGTAGGTGGGTTATAACTAACAACTAACTTAACTAACCTAATCAGCCTAACTTAGATTAAATGTAACTAATCTCGGCTGACCCAAATTAATATTGTTACCTATTATATATGTTTATATATTGGATAACAAATATATTAAAGAACGTAACTTAAAATTTGCCACAAATTAACTGATAATGAACTCAGAAAGTTAAGCTAGAAAAAATTTCACTTGTTGAGATTATTAAAAGCAATAGCTTGCATACTTTGCAGTTTCCTTTTCAAAATCTAATCATGCACTGTACTGATTTTCCCCTCAGGTTAAACTGGCCAGAAGTAACATCATACTGAACCTAAGGAGAAGTAACTTAAAATGCCAGAACAGGTAGAGTCGACTTACTGAGTTTTAATTAGGCAAGGGAAGCTGTGGGACTTGTGAAATCATTAAACATTGTGTGGGTGTGGCTTGTTGTAATTAGGGTGGGGGTAGGGGGACTATATGGCTTGTGTATTGGCATATGGGGTGAGCAGGTGTATACTATAAGTTGGGTGTGTCGGTAAAGTTTTTCATTCAAGCTAAATGTGACCAAGTTGTCAAGGGGAACACCTAAGGGGGCTTGAGGGGTGGGAGGAAGGAAGGTTTCAGTAAGTGATCTGTGGTAAACTGTGTTGCGTATGAAGCAGTGTGGAAAGATTTAGTAGTGTAGCAGTATTGGTGATGAAGGCTTGTTATGATTGGCTATACTATTGTTGTGGTAAACGTTAGTTGTTGAGGTATTAAGTAACTAAAACACTAATGCAACTTAAAATAAGATCTTTTGTAGATAAAGTACTTAAGTAAACAATTGGTGACAGTATAAGTACATGTAGTCTGGTGGTAGATGGAAATTGTATGCTTAATCTTCATTGTACATAAATTACTACTTTAAACATGTTACAGGTGACAGTTGACGTACGTGGATGCCAATGTAGAGGAAGTGACCGGCACCTTGAGCAAGATGTAACACCCAGCATGTTACTTGAGCCTCCTCAGGTAAGTTACTTATGGATCTTAGTATGGCCATCCCAAAAAACTACTGGAAGTAAGACTCGAGAGGAGGGACTTATTTTGTGTGAAGGGTTGGAAAGGAGGAGAATTGGGCGGTGGAGGGGCGCTCATACATTGGGGAGGCACTCGTACAGTGCGGAGGGGGGCGCTCCTGCATGGCTGGTGGTGTGTTCAAGCATGGTGAATGGAGTGCATGTTAAAAATGTGATGCAAAAAATAGCATGTACTGTGAAGGCATGTGAGGGGATGATGCCTATGAGAAGACTGCTGCAGCCAAAAGTGAGGAAGGACAAAGCTCATGTGTAAGGTGATACAGGAGGGAGTTTGAGTGTATGGATATATCACATATATATAAGAATGCAAGTTTAGATTCCAAAAAATTCTGGAGTAAATGTTGTGTATTGGTAGTAATTGGTAGTAATGCATTAAGATTGATCTAAATACAATTTATCATGTTGCAGGAAGTTGGTGTGGAAGATAGATGGACCAGACATGACAAGGTGACCACTACTGTCCAGCGTCCCACACCTTGATGACTACCACCTTCCTAAGAAAGAACAGAATTGGTGTTCTGTACACTACTGTGAGAATAGTGTAATGTGAAAGTTAAGTATTACCGAAATATTTTTATAATTTAGCAAAACTTGAGAAAATATTTAAAGTACTAATGCATTCAAGACTGTATGAGTGAACCTCGATTAATGCCACACAAAGGATCAAAAATAGCAAGATACATTATGTACAGTAGCATTATTAACTATCATGGTAGCCACAGTTTTGTTGTGATTGCCAAAAATTTCCATTTTATAATATGTTTTTCGTCCACAGGTGAGGTATCAGCAAGGTGTACAACGAGATACACGGACATCAATCAAACGGATTGTGAGAGGTTTGAATATCTCGCACGGATCCATTTGTTAGTGGTTTGTAATATTAAGTGTAATATGTAATTGTTGTTCAGTGTACCGGGGGAGGCGTTTGTACCCGGGGAGGCGTTTGTACCGGGGGAGGAGTTTGTACTGGGGGATGCATTTGTAGTGGTAGAGGCACTTGCACTGGGAGGTGTTTATAAATGGTTTGCACTCCTACAATGTCTATGTATAATAAATAAATATTGAATAAACTTTACGTTTCATATTCCGAAGTTGAATGATAATGATCTAAATAAACCACAAGTACACCTGTGGTGTGTCGGTCCTGGACCCATGAACGTGTACACATGATAATTAGTTCTATTTGTTTTCCATCAACCAGAGTCCAAATTCATGTACAGTATACAAGAGCTATAAACACCTGACATAAAGACTTGTATGCATATGCCTTGGAGAACATCCGATAATTTACTAATAAGATGCATTAAAAAAACTCCCAAATTGAGTAAAGAAAAAAAAAATCCTGCCCATATGAGACCTTCACCCCAGGGACTTGCTTATTATATACACTACGTCCCAAAATCCCAATACCATGTCACTCTAGACTTCAGAGACTTATAAACACGAATCTCTTAAAATCACAGACTCGAGCATGTGTACAAGTATCCAGGTCGTGTTTGAGGGTCGAGGACTTGGTAAAATAACCACGGTCCATGTTATGAGACTACACACCAGACTGTACATCTTCGCACCTGCCTTAGCACAGCTGTTACTGTTTTATCTTGCACCTGTATAGCACCATTATAGCTTGTTCTGCACATCTTTGTAAATGCACATCCTGTATTCAGTACATCACTGTTACTTTATAGCATTTAATAGCTGTCGCACATCATGTAAAAGTTCACCATTAATGTATTTCACTTAATATTAGTCTCACATTAGCTGGGTAAGTGAATTACCATTTTAAACTCATGTCGCCATAAATGTCTTTTTAAAACCGTATCACACACTCAAAAACTAATGGTTAAAATGTATCACAACACAAACACGAGGTACCGTACTTTAGTTCGTGATATGGTTTCGTTTCAGTAACTCAAAGCAACACAAACAGTTAAATTCAGGGTTATGGGTCGTATGAGCACCTCTGGCCACACCTGAGAGAGAGAGAGATTATCACTGTGTGTGTGGAGGAAGTCTTTTAGGTAATAGTAAATGTTGTTGTGAGCTGCTAAATAAAGCCATATTCTAGTGTACCATGCACCGTACATAAGCCAATTGGCCTCCTTCACTAGCACCTCTGCACCTATAGTACCATACTGTACCTCACAAGTCTCCTAGCACCATGATTGAGTATTGTATTGTGTGTTGAGATAGTACTGTGGGGTATGAGATTGGTTCACACTCAGGATGGAATGGAGAAAGGAAACTCACAATGTGCTCTCTATATACATGTTGTATTGGATGTACAATGCAGCTTGGTGCTGGAAAGGCAGCATGGTTACAAGCGTGATGTAGAGAGAGCTGGTTGGTGAGGACGCTCAGAGAAGGACAGCTTGTGGGTCGCCATGCTCGCCAGCGGGAGAGAGGACCGCCAGGCAGGCGGAGGAGGAGCGAGGGCCGCCAGGCAGCGGCGGAGGAGGTGGTGTTGCTGGCTGCAGGTAGAGAGCGAGATCACTACGAGGTCAGGTTTTAAATAGCGGGAGTAGGCGTGGCTTAGCAGTTGACCCCCGCTCCGTGGTGTATGGCGGCGCTGGTTGACCTAGACCACGAGGCATACACTGGGGAATTGGTGGGGTCGGCTAGGCAGCGACAAACAGCGTTTGTAGGGGAGAATTCCTACTACAATACTCCCCCTTCCCTCCAGGCGGTGTAGGAGACTTGTTGTCTGCAGGGTTGCATAGCACATGTGAGGCAGAACGGGCGGTGCATGCCTCATGTGAGACAACGGCGATGGCGTGGATGAGCCGGTCGCTGGGGACAACTGTCTAGATACACAGTATCTGTGGGAGAAGAGAGGGAGAATAAGGGTGTGTGGAGGCGATGAATGTTGTGCTTCCCTCATGGCAGGTACAGAGTCGTCAGATGCGCCTGCTGGGGTGTGTGGGCCTGGGTCAGGAGCAGGGGCTGCGTCAGCAGAAGCGGATGAGGGCTCGTGACAGCAGCTGGGTTCACGACAGCAGCAGGGTGCAGGACATTAGCAGGGAGAAAAGAGGTGTGTGTGGGTCCGCACTCAGGAACAGAGACCGCATCAGGGGCGGCAGGGGTTACTGCTGGGCCGGGGTCGGCGTCGGCGTCTGAGGCAGGACGGGTGTGCTGGGGTCGGTAGGACCTGGTGCTTGGGGCAGGAAGAGGAGCTGGTGTCTGCTTAGAGTAGCAGAGCTGCTCTAGGGTGTCTAACCTGCGGTGTAGAAACAGTAGCTGTAGAGCCGATGAGAGCTGCTTCTGTGTGGATAAGCCAGTCTTCCATGTTGCTTGAAGACTGGGAGCGTGATCAGTTTCTCCTCCATCCTGTGTGAGTGCGAATCTCCGGGAGTCACCATTTGTGGGGTATGAGATTGTTTGGTTCACACTCAGGATGGAATGGAGAAAGGAAACTCACAGTGTGCTCTCTATATACATGTTGTATTGGATGTACAATGCAACTTGGTGCTGGGAAGGCAGCATGGTTACAAGCGTGATGTAGAGAGAGCTGGTTGGTGAGGACGCTCAGAGAAGGACAGCTTGTGGGTCGCCATGCTCGCCAGCGGGAGCGAGGACCGCCAGGCAGGCGGAGGAGGAGCGAGGGCCGCCAGGCAGGCGGAGGAGGAGCGAGGGCCACCAGGCAGCGGCGGAGGAGCGAGGGCCGCCAGGCAGCGGCGGAGGAGGTGGTGTTGCTGGCTGCGGCTGTAGGTAGAGAGCGAGATCACCACGAGGTCAGGTCTTAAATAGCGGGAGTAGGCGTGGCTTAGCAGTTGACCCCCGCTCCGTGGTGTATGGCGGCGCTGGTTGACCTAGACCACGAGGCATACACTGGGGAATTGGTGGGGTCGGCTTGGCAGCGACAAACAGCGTTTGTAGGGGAGAATTCCACTACAGTACCGTCTGAATATTAATTACAATCTTTTATTTATTGTATAGATATGTGGGTACCAAGATATGTGAACACGCCTGACGGCAGGACTCTGTTACCATTCATTGCACCATTTATTCACATGTCTGTATTACCATATTATCATAGCATGTCTGATATCCATGCTTATGTCTAATGCCTATGTTCACTCACTATGTCCCGATATACTATGTCTGTACCGCGCTAGTCGAGTAATTAGAAGACCTCATTTATTGTCCTTGTGATGTCTAGCAACTCTCCTTGCCCAGCTAGACAACTTGCCTCAGATCAGCCTCGGCCTACACACGGCCCGGGGTCCCTAGTTCCCGCTTTTGTATCGGTCGGCTATCACGCCAAGTCTTGTACCACTTATTGAATATATCTACTGCTCGTGCTCTGGAGTTTGAAGAACCTTGTCTAGGATTGCATCCCACCACATGGCGCAGTTGAGTAGCTCCAACACGACAGTTCACAAGTTGCAAAAGCCGGCCTAGTCTGTACCCCGGCCTCCTCTGTTTCCCGCCCAGAAGATATACTCCACGGTGCCCCTGGATTTAAAGTGCTTTGTGACCTTGTGAAGTGCCCTAAGTGAAGTGCAGTGCCTTTTATGTCTGTTTGCTATGTCTCTGCGGCCCTACAGGTAGCAGAAACGCCTTCAGCCCTGTCTCCAAGACAGCACCTCCGGCATACACCCCCCGTCCACGTAGGCCCACAAGCCACTGACTGACTTCCCCTGACTGAGTCACCACCAGCCTCGCCCGGGCGCCCGGGCGAATACACCGCTGCCAACGCCTCCTCTCACTTCACAAATATTACAGTCAATACTCTTCTACTTGCCCGCCAGTTCCTGCATTTAGGCAAGTACATTGACGAAAACATAGCACTCCACCTTATTCTCCTTGTCTTTCCCATCGCAACCATACCAAACACGAGATGTCTGACCACGACGATTTGCTGGGAAATTTAGATGAGGATCATGAGGAAGACGAAGCCTCACAGACCCTCCCACCCCCCCTCACGCCTCACACGCCGGGCGCGCCAAATTCAAAGGATGGGAGCCAGGATATACGTCAGTTAATTCACTTCCTACAAGTTTCCCAAGAGAAGGAAGCCCAAAGACGTCAATTAGAGGAGGAAAAACGACGTCAAGAGGAATTGTCAAGACGTCAAGAGGAATTGTCAAGACGTCAAGAGGAATTGTCAAGACAGTCAGAGGAATCAGCTTACCGTCTTCAACTTCAACAACAACACCAAGCTGATACCCACAAATTCCTGGGACTATTGGAATTGCTGACAACGAGGACGACTTCACCAGCTGCCACAACCAATTCGCCAGCTTCAGCCTCTTCATCTATCCTTCAGACAACGCCTCCTCACACGTCACCTAGCCCCCTTGGGTATACCTCAGTGCCTTCTCAACCACCTGCTCCAGTCTCAACTCTCGTCGACCTCTCCGTGCCTCCTCCACCGCTTGCCGTCCCGAGCACACCCCTGCACAGCAAGTCTTCAGTTACCAGCCCCCCACCTCTTCAATCTGATGCAACATATCAAGTATACCGTCAATGGCGACGTCGTTTCGAAGACTTCGCTGTCATGTCTGACCTCAACCGAATGCCCCCTCATAAACAACTCATCCAATTAAGATCGTGCATTTCCCTCGAAGTCCAACGCCTCCTAGAGCACACGCTAGCCATTCCCCCTGATTCCTCCATGTCAGTGAAAGAGGTCTTAGACGCCTTGCAGAGTCATTTCCGTGGCCTCCGCAATGAAGCTTTGCGTCGCAGGGAACTGCTATCCTGCAAACAAGCTTCTGGGGAATCATTCTCAGACTTCTACGCACGACTTAAGGACCTAGCAGCCGAGGTGGACCTATGTACAGGCGATCCTGTAACCTGTGCTGAGATCCAGCTCAAGATGATCTTGCTGATGGGTGTACGTGACGAGGACCTGCTTCAGAAACTCCTCACCCTCGACGCCGCCTCTCCCCTCACCTACTTCGTCACCTGTTGCAGGTCGTATGAGGCCACAAGAGAGGCTGCCTCAGCTATACACTCATCGCCATCTCAAGTTCACGCCGTCTCCACCTACAAGAGGAATCAACGCCAGATGCAGACGGCGTCCTCTCCACAGCCCCCGTCACAGTCACCAGTTTTGTCCCCCGAATCCTGCAGAAGCTGTCAGCGCCAGCACGGTCCAGGAAAGTGCCCTGCGGCTGATAGTACATGTCGAAACTGCGGGTTTCAAGGCCATTGGCCCCGCACACCTCGATGTCCCGCCAACAAGGTCTCATGCAACGCTTGCAACAAGCAAGGACACTTCGCCAAGTGTTGCGGGTCCACCAAGAAGCCTCCATCTCCAGGTCAAACCGTCTCTTCACCGTCTCCCAAGAACAACAAAGGATGCCGACGCGTGGATGATGCCTCGAGTGACAGGTCCCCCAAGCCCGTCAATGTCCGCCTGTCCTACGGTACCAACTCTTCCAACCTCCTGATGATACCTGACACGGGCGCGGACATCACGGTGATTGGACCAACACACCTGGACGCCCTCAACATTCCCAGGAGTAGCCTGTCACCCACAGCCATGAATGACGTGCTCACAGCGGACGGGTCCCCGATGTCTCCAGCTTTGGGTTGCTTCAAGGCAACATTACAGCTCGGTCCCAAGTCTTGCCTTGCCACAGTCCACGTCCACGAGGGCATCCAAACCCCTCTCTTGTCATGTGGTCATTGTCAGGACTTGGCCATCGTCTCATCCGAGTTCCCAAAGCCCATCCTCGCCGTAACACACCTCAACAGGTGTGCAGAGATACCTGTTTCAGCCATGACCACACCTGCTGCCGCCTGGGAGTTCTTTCTTCGCCAGTTCAGCGACGTCCTTGTCTCCAAGTCCGACCTCCAGAAGACGCCGCTCAAGAAGATGACAGGCCCCCCGATGAGAATCCACCTCAAGCCTGGCGCGACGCCTTTCGCCACCCACACACCCAGGCCTATCCCCTTCGCCCTACGGGACAAGGTGAAGGCGGAGCTCGATTCTCTGGTGCAGCAGGGGATCATCAGACACGCCGGCGAGGAGCCCTCCGAGTGGTGCCACCCTATGGTCTTGGCACCCAAGCCTGTAGGTGTTCGCATCACAGTGGACCTCACCCATCTCAACTCGCAGGTCTCCCGTCCCGCCCATCCATCGCCTACGCCCATCCAAGCAGTCCGCAGCGTCACCCCGTCTGCAAAGTTCTTTACCACGGCGGATGCACTACATGGGTACTGGCAAGTCGACCTGGCGGAAGAAGACCGCCACCTCACTACATTCATCACGCCCCACGGCCGCTTCCAACACTGCCGCGGACCCATGGGCTTCGCAGCAACGGGGGATGCGTACTGCCTCCGTGGGGATATGGCTCTGCAGGGTGTCACCAACTGCGTGAAGGTCGTAGATGACATCCTGCTCTTCGACGATGATCTCCCGGCCCACTTGAACCGAGTTCATCTGATGCTCACAAGATACCGCGCCCATGGTATCACCCTGAACAAAGAGAAATTTGTGGTCGCCGCCTCCCAAGTTAACTACTGCGGCTACAACATCTCGCCAGAGGGGATCTCAGCTGATGAGGAGAAGGTCAAGGCCATCAGGGACTTCCCTGCTCCAGCGAACCTGACCGACCTTCGCTCATTTATGGGCCTGGTAAATCAGCTGGCCGACTTCTCCCCTAAAATCGCCACATCAGCCCAACCTCTACGCCCCCTCATGAGCCCCAAGCGCTCTTTCCTCTGGACTCCTGACCACGACCTAGCGTTCAGGAATGTTAAGAAGGCGTTGCTGTCACCACCAGCCTTGGCACCCTTCGACCCGTCCTTACCAGTGGTCCTCCAGACCGACGCCTCCCGTCTATACGGCCTCGGATATGCCCTCCTTCAAGATCACGGCCAGGGTAGACTGCGCTTAGTTCAGTGTGGCTCCAGGTTTCTGACGGACACGGAGACCAGATACGCCACCATCGAACTAGAGATGCTGGCAGTCGCCTGGGCTATGGCCAAGTGCCGCCTTTACCTGTCCGGCCTTGGGCACTTCACCCTCATGACGGACCATCGCCCGCTCATACCCATCCTCAATCACTACACGTTGGACGCCATCGAAAATCCTCGCCTCCAACGTCTCAAAGAGAAGACCGCCCCTTACGTCTTTACAGCTGTGTGGCGCGCCGGGAAACTTCTGTGCATACCAGACGCCCTCTCCCGAGCCCCTGTTAGTCGCCCCACACCTGAAGATGAAGTCGACTGTACCACGGCCGCGGCTCACGTTCGGTCTTTAGTGACACACACAGCCACTTCTCTTGCTGACAAGATGACGACGACGCCCCCCATCGAAGACGATAGGACTCTCCAGGAGCTTCGCATCGCCGCCGCTCAAGACCCGGCATACGTCCAACTCCTCGATTACGTCTCCACTGGATTCCCCACCAACCGCTACGACATTCACGCCTCCGCCCTCCCCTTCTGGAAGCTAAGGGATAGCCTCTATGCGGACGGAGAGCTGGTGTTGTACGGCCCCAGGATCGTCGTCCCCGCTGCCCTCCGCCGGCGCACCTTATCCCGCCTCCATGACAGCCACCGCGGCGTTGAAGCCACCAGGCGCAGAGCCCGTCAGACCGTCTTCTGGCCTGGTATTGACGCCGATATTAAGAGCACGGTTGAGGCCTGTGAGCCTTGCCAGCAACTCCAGCCCAGCCAGCAACAAGAGCCGTACCTGTGCAATGACCTCCCAAAGCGGCCCTTTGAATCCGTGTCCGCCGACTTCTTTAATGTGGCCGGAAAGTCTTTCCTGGTGGTCGCCGACAGGCTCTCTGGATGGCCCGTGGTAGTTCCCTGTGGTCGGGACACCACCTCTTCCAGGGTCATCCGGATGTTTTGTTGCTTCTTCCGGGAAGTCGGAGTGCCTCTCCGCCTCCGAACCGACGGTGGGCCCCCGTTCAATAGCCACGAGTTCAAGAGCTTCGCCGAACGCTGGGGCGTCCACCACATCGTCACCTCCCCTCATTACCCGCAGGCGAATGGCCACGCCGAGGCAGCGGTAAAGTCCGTAAAATACCTCATACTCAAGACAGCACCAACGGGGAACCTGGACTGCGAGGAGTTCGACAGGGGCCTACTAGAACTCCGTAACACCCCTACCCCTGCCGGACGCTCTCCTGCCCAGGTGTTGTACGGCCGCCCCCTTCGTACTTGTGTGCCTGCCCACCCCCAGTCCTTCTTAGATGAATGGCAGATCAAGGCGGACGAGTGTGACCGCCGTGAGGCTGCCCGGATGGCCCAAGTGACAAGCCACTATGACGCCGACGCCCGCCCCCTTCCCAGGTTGACCGTCGGCCAGCAAGTACGAATCCAGGACCCGACGTCACACCGCTGGGACAAGGTCGGGGTCGTCATGGGCCGTGGCGAGTCTCGTTCGTACCAAGTCCGCCTCCCCAGTGGTCGTGTGTGGTGGCGAAACAGACGCCATCTCCGCCCAGTGCCATCCTCTAGTGACGAACCTTCCTCCCCGCCCCCTGTGTCCCCTTGCCCAGACCAGGAACGAAGGTCGCCAGTTGATCCCCCCATTGCCCCTCGCCGCTCCCCCCGACTCATGGAAAAAGAGTCCGTAGCCGCTCGAGATTGCACTACGAGCGTAAAGGGGGAGGGAGGTGTATAGATATGTGGGTACCAAGATATGTGAACACGCCTGACGGCAGGACTCTGTTACCATTCATTGCACCATTTATTCACATGTCTGTATTACCATATTATCATAGCATGTCTGATATCTATGCTTATGTCTAATGCCTATGTTCACTCACTATGTCCCGATATACTATGTCTGTACCGCGCTAGTCGAGTAATTAGAAGACCTCATTTATTGTCCTTGTGATGTCTAGCAACTCTCCTTGCCCAGCTAGACAACTTGCCTCAGATCAGCCTCGGCCTACACACGGCCCGGGGTCCCTAGTTCCCGCTTCTGTATCGGTCGGCTATCACGCCAAGTCTTGTACCACTTATTGAATATATCTACTGCTCGTGCTCTGGAGTTTGAAGAACCTTGTCTAGGATTGCATCCCACCACATTTATGTCATAAGGAATTTGTATATATGTTTAGGATTAGTAAGATATGATTACATGTTTACCACTATGTCCAGAAATAAAGTGTACTGTAATTTGAATGTATGTATAGTATATACCATATGACATACAATACATGCATACAGGGTACATACATACATACATACATGTTCTGATAGATTAAATATTCATATAACTAACCAGTGCCGGATTTAGACCTGTGGAGGCCCCCCCCCCTCATTATAACTACCCAAGAGGGTGGGGTGGCGAGTGAAGTGAGTCTAAACATCTGGGAGTTCCGGGGGGCGCTGGAACCCCCCCAGGAAAATTTTGAAATTTGAACACTTCTTTGGAGAATTTTGAAGCCATACGCAGTTATATTGAGGAAATTAGAACATATTGTAATATGTGGAGGCCCCTGGGCAGCTGCCTACTTTGCCCACTCCTGAATCCGGCCCTGCACTTAACACAGAATATGATTTCAACACCACACACCCCACAGACTACCGCCAGCTAACACACTCCACCTCCCACAGAACATGTCGATCTTGGTGTTGTCGTTAACCATAGCGACGCAGATGGCGTTGTCACACGTCATTCGCGGCCGCCTGAGCGAGATGCTGCAGAACGAGATGCTGATGGGATGTCTGCTGGAGCTGGTGGCCGCTGCTGAGATGTGTGGTACCTGCTACGAGCTGGTGATCGGTGAGGGAGAGAGGTAGAGGGTGAGTACTGAGTGGTGAGGGAGAGGTGGGGGTGAGTGGTGGGGCAGAGAGGTGGAGCAAAATGAGAATGGATGAGTAATGAGGGAGGGGTAGGCAGCGGTGATGGAGTGAATAATGAGCAAAGGTGAGCGGTGAGTACTGAGGTAGGAGAAGGAAGTGTGGGAGGCATGTTAAGGGAAAGTGAGGAAGGACTAAACATGTAGACATTCGGAGGAGCTGGAAAAGTCTTGTAAAATGTGATGGAGGTTTGTGTGAACGACTATACTCTTGTAGAAGCTGTTAAAGTCGTTTGGAAATTATTTATGGCTTGTTAAGAATCTGGGTTCAGAATTTAAAAATTCGAGTAATTAGTGTTAATTAATGAGCCTTAAAAAAATTAAAGACCCATACTATATATAAAACGTCAATTACGTTATGCCCATAGGTGTTAAATCACCTTTAATGAGGATCCCTTAATCAGCACATAAAGTACCGTAATACCTTAGTAAGAAATTTGATCATAATCCATGGTATGACCCCAAGTGCCGACTGCTGGTGTTTATGGCTGGTCTCTCAGCCTCTGATTCTAATGTGTCCATATCATGTTTTATACTGGTCAAGGGGAGCCAAGTTGCCACTGCCCATCTCTCTCCAACTGCATGAATTACTTAAAAGTTTCAACTGTAAAAGTACAATAGTTTTGTGTTTTTTCCAGGCATTAAGATGAACTTAGTTTTTACTTAGTTTTACTTTTAAGCATGTAGGGTGGGTCTGGAAGACTGATCAAAGCTTGTGTCTTTCAAATGTGGTTTTATCACATTGAATTTTTGAAATGGAAAAGAGTATAAAAGATTGCTAAATAATTCTAACTATAATGTTTATGATTAATGGCATATTAAACATTTATAAAATCGGCGACAAATACTTAAATCTTAATATCAACGTAATGCATTAAAACAAAAAAATTGATTTCTTTAAACAATGATTTTTGGCTTAAAATGGTTGTTGTCAACCTTGTCATTTATTTAATTTTTTTCAGTAATATATAAAGCAGTGATGGCTTGTAGAAAGTGAGAGAGGTGTAGAAATGTAGAAAGTGGGGGAGGCTTGTAGAAAGTGAGAGAGGTTTGTAGAAAGTGAGAGAGGTTTGTAGAAAGTGAGAGAGGTTTGTAGAAAGTGGGGGAGGTTTGTAGAAAGAGAGTAGACAAATAAAATTCAAAACAAAGTAACGAATGACGGACCAAGCACACAAATGGCTACGCTGATAAGTGATGAAATGATAAATCTGTTGTACTGTAGAGTGAGAAAATATACACAGTGTCTAATATTACTCCTCGTAACAGTGGCTGACAACTACGGAGTTTACACCTATGCCGTTTACCTGTTCTTAATGACCATCTGGTGGGGACAGTCGTGGGGTACAGCCACTGCCTGCCCCTACAGCCTGCTGGAGGAGTACGTGGAGGTGGATGCTCGTCCTCTCGAAGTGGTGCTCAAGATTATCTGCCAAGTTATAGGTGGTCTGGCATCATTCAGGTGTTGATGTCATCTCTGAAGTGTTGAGTCATGTAAAGTGTTTTGAGTCTTTGTAGTGGTTAACGATTTTCTTTGTATATCTTGTGTGTGTGTGTGTTATATATGGCTTTGGCACTCAGGAAAAACGTCTCATTCACTATTTTTTCTTTTTACACTTGTCTGTCCGAGTTCCTTCCATTATTTGAGGCTTCTGTATCTTTGATCCACTGAACACTGTAAGACTTATTGAACAAATTTATATCCCCATACTGGAAGAGGGTAATTGCTGATATACTCATTGCTGATTTTTCGTAGAAAATTTACTTAAAAATGCCACAACTTCACTGTTTTGCAGTGGGCACTGTCAAAGTTTGGGCAAATGTATTAAAATGGGATTACTTTTAAGTAAACCTAACTTAACTTTATTTGACAAGAAAAACAAGCCACCAAAACATTGTAAGAAACCTATGTAACTTCCTAGACCCCAGACCCCCTGGCATATTAAACAGAAAGAACTCACTATGGTACATTGTACATGGGAGAAGCCGTTCAAACCAAGCAGCTCGTAAATAAACAATGAGCAGAGGACTTGCTCCTAGTTCAAGCATAGGGGCCTAATTATTTACCAAACGAAGCATTTGCTCAAGTAATGAACATTATATCCAAACTCAGCGATGAAAATATGTTAAGAAAAGATCCATCAAAACAAATTACACTGCGGCGTTTATGTCATTAATATTAACTTTGAAGAGTTTGGGTACATAGCTATCACTAGTTGGTTTGTGTCAGTGTGCTTTTATTGCATAGATATATGGAACTTAGAGACTTTTTAAGTGTTCAAACAATTATTTTTTCCAAATGTTGTGCTGTACAAGTACATTGTAATTGTACTGTAATACTGAACACTTAGTATTATTCTAGCATTTATTCTCCATAGTGTGTTTCAGTTTGTTATTGAATGGACCAACACAAGGAATTCTATATCATTATACCTGATTGTTTATAAGCAATGCAGACAAGAGAAACATTTAATGTGTGTACCTCTTTATCACTAACATGTACACTGCAGTTGGGTGGTGTTAACATGTCTGCATCACTATTATAGTCTATGAAACATATACTGTACTCTGCAGATGGGTGAAGTACATCTGGATGATGGAGTTTGCACAGACACATGTAGGTCGTGGCATCGATGACTGCTCGGCCGACCTCCAGGTTCCTGTGTTCTTCAGCTTCCTGATTGAGTGTGTCCTCACCTGTGCCTGCCGAATCATCTCCCGAGCTCTTGGTGAAATTGAACCCAAGTTTGCCTCTGCTATTGACTCCTTCTTTGCAACCTCCATGGTGGTGCTGGGTGAGTCATTCTGATTCATGGACAGTTACTTACTGGGCAGGTTATGTATCACAATATTAACATAGGATAGGTTAGGTTACATTTGGATAAGTTAGATTAGCGTAAATTAGCCTAGTTTACTTATATTACTTTAGGAGGCCACCATTTGGGCGAATTACACGAATTTATGTAATTACTACATTAATTACTTGAATAATCAAAAAGGCTTTTAATAGCATACTCATTTTTATATTTACTAATTAATAAAATTATCTGTAACAATAAACTTTCATACAAAACTAATTTATTTATTAATTTCAGGGGTTAAGTATTATTTTTCATCACAGAAGACAGATGAGGGGTAACTATTATATTTGATCACAGAAAACTGAGAGGGTTCTATGGGTAACTATTATATTTCAACGTACTAGTTACTTAGTTTGGTGTGAGATTTTATTCTTTCTCATAATTCAAAATCCCCCCCTTCCAATTTTTATTTCTTCCCTCTATCTTTCATTCTTTCCGTTTTGTTTCGATGATAGGAAGAATAAAAAGGTGTTGTTTTGATGAGAGGAAGAAGAAGAGTAAGGTTTTGATGAGAGAAAGGTTTTTGGAGGAACTATTATATTTCAACTATTAGATTTGATCACAGAAAACTGAGAAGGTTTTAGGGAAACTATTATATTTCATCACAGGAGTCGGATGTGGGGTAACTATTATATTTGATGACAGAAAACTGAGCAGGGGTAACTATTATATTTCATTAGTGAATAAATGTTTTCATCTTTCTATTAAGCTTGATTATATATTGACAGTCTTAGTCTGGTCTTCACTGTCCACAACAGTATTTAAATAGTTAGGTTGGTTGGTAATATAGAGCCAACATTTTTGTTTCTAGTTCTTATTGTGGGTTTTTGTGATCCGAAAAGATTACAGAATCTGAGTTTTATTTTTGTTACTATTGGATATTTTTATGTTATTTCTCCCTTATTTCTGTATATATTTATATTTTGCTTCATTTATTTAGTGTCAATTTGGTAAGGGAAACTATGTGAAGTCCTGTAAGTTTATTTTACTCTCCTCTTCGTCACAGATCGTCTTCTTACTTCACACTCTAGTGCCTTATATTTCCTCTTGAATTATTCTAAAGGTATAAACTATATTTACTGTGTTATTACCGTACATATAGTCGTCCTCAGTCCACATTCCTGCCACTAGGGTACAGGTACAGGGTGTATTAACATACCTTATCAGTGGAAACTCTTCTTTTTATTGCAGATACTGTACTGTACGTCGCCGCTCTTCGGTGACTACATCACCAACCTCACAACACATTCATGTAAATAGTTCTCAGTTAAATCAGTCGTTGTAAACAAAGAAATAAATAATTTTATCCTATTATAACTGACTTAACTCACCCGATACAGATACATTTATTTACATCAGTTGTAACATTAATGAGGGACACCTGTACTGTACTGTTCTGAACTGTGCTGTTCTAAAAAAACTGTAATATACTGTACTGTACTGTTCTGAACTGTTTTGTACTGTGCTGTGCTGTGCTGTACTGTACTGTACTGAACTGTACTATACTGTGTGAGGGGGCGGGTTCTTGAGCTGTCACCAATGTGAGGGGGCCTGACTCCCTCTCTGTTTCTACACCACCCTCATCTTATTTACTTCTCTTAGTTCTTACTCTTACTCAGTTCCGTCACCTATTCTTGGGTAGCAAGGACATTCCTTTGGTGGCCTTGGCATTCTTTTGGTAGCATGGTCATTCTTTTGGTAGCCTGGGCATTCTTTGGGTAGCATGGTCATTCTTTTGGTAGCCTGGGCATTCTTTTGGTAGCATGGTCGAGGGTCTAGGCACGTGAGTATGGTAATTCTGGTATCAGGTCACTTGGATGGAAATAAAGGTAAAATACTGTGGGAGAAATGAATACACCTAAAGTACTCTAAAAACAAATTTATTAATATGTAATCAATGGGGAAAGATTTTGTATTAATCATATGATTACCAGGTTCACCTCCTGGGCTTAGTGCAAACTCAGTTCCTTCTTCTTTACTCTTACTCACAACATAACTGGTGGTACATTACACGGCACTCATTGTAGATTATTCAACATATACGTAAACAATGACACTAGTATATGCAGGGGTCCGCTACCCAACATGGGATAATTATTTCCAACTAATTATCCCTAACATACATGTTACAACACTCTCTGTGGACAGATACTTCCAAGGAGCAACCCAGGGTAGAGCACTGGGGCTGTTGTTATTGTGGGGTAGCCAGACACCTGGCGGGTCTGGGGTCTGGCCCAACGAAGCCTTGGGGCACATTAATCAGGCCGCATCGGTGCCATCTTCTCCTATATGATCCCGGCGGGACATCTAATACATCCGAGGCCGTTGTTGGATGGTAGAGCGATTCAAGAATCACAATGGGATCGGGAGACAAACGGGGCAGCGTCATGGGACCTGTATGGATGAAGGGACGGGCACTCACTAACGGTGACAACAACATCACGTTTCAGGGGACGTTAAAGACGTAAATATGACTTCACTCAGAGCATATCAACTACGTTACTGTAACACTTGCACAATCAACTATCAATTGGGTCAAATCACTTAAAGAAGGGCGATTTACAACACAGAGTGGAATGGCATATCTGTATGGATGAAGGGACGGGCACTAACGGTAGAAATGCCCGCGGGGCCCTCACTCAAAACAGACCAGGGAGTCCACCTACTCCTATTCCGATGAATTAATTTACGGTACACTCTGACGTTGAAACTGAGACTATGAACTCATTTTCATTCTCTACTATTATCTTCACTAACAATGCTCTGACTCAGCTATCAAAAGCAAAATTAAATTGATTACAAAGGGTTGGATGGCAACAGGTCCCAGCATACAGCGTCTACTCCCATAGACCAGGACGGGGGAAGCAGAGAAAACGGGGGACGTTTCCACTGGGGGACTCGGAAGGTTTTGTGGACGTTTGAGCGTAATATGAATCCTTAAGGTTTTCAGGTTAGCTCTTATCATGACCATTACAAAGCTTCCCCCTTCCCCAAGATTTATATTATGCGGTAACGTTCGCAAAACATGCACGGTAATTACACAGATTCTTTAAACAACTGTTACCTTTCGTCACGGTTTCACACTACATACACTCGTAAAATACATCAGGACTCTTACAGGTATCTGGTACAAAAGCATACAAAATAAAAACAAACAATGGTTACATACATGGGATAAACAGTAGCCAAAAAAATTAATCCATTATCATTGACAACAAGGCATAGGGAAACAAAATACAAGTAATTAAACATACATAGGAAAATAATGCAAGAATAAAGAAAATACAAAAAATGGGGTTACATACATAACATAAAAAATTTGTTACACCATACAAACTCTGAAGACACCGTTTCTCATATCATAGTTCAAAGAGGAGATTTATCAAATGCTTACTCGACACTACTGAGATTTAACTTAGACTTCTCAAGCTAGGACGTAGATGAACAGACCCCATCAAGTCGAAGGAATGACATGTTGCTCTTAATCTAAAGAGTTGTGTCACACTCGCGAGAGGCAGCACCATTCAAGGGACTCCGAACGAGCGGGTATTCCCAAGAATTCAATGCTAATGAAACGGTCCTCATGAGAACACCACCAAACCAAAAACTGTCTGTACTTATGGCATTAGCCATGTAGTAAAATCAGCGCCATTGTCGAGGCCTGACTCCACCTGAAAGTCACGAACATTACTCCTATACACATCCACAATAAGCCTAGCTAGGGCTTTACCGGCAAAACTTGAGAACTTTCAACTGGTATCTTTACTCAACTAGTAACAGATACCCATCAGATGATTGCATAACAGCCAATCCATCTTCCAATCTCTGTGTGTACTGCACTTGACAATCCCCATCAAAAAAAAAAAATCAAAGAAAAAAAAATCACAAACACCTACACACTCCCAAACATTCCCAACTCACATGGCAAACAACGTACTCACTTACCAGTTGTACTTCTCAATTGCAACACATGTATACAAAACATCACTCTTCACCATGTATGTCAACAATCAATGCCTTCCAGTCAAAGTCTACAGCCCTTTAAAGAAATCTCGGTAACACTGATGCTCGTCTCTCACATAACTAGCAAGAGAGGCATTCCACACTCTTCTTTTCTACACTTCCTTGTCCATCAGGCCATGCACCTGATGAAACAACTGGTGGTGAAACCTGGGTGTCATTCCTGAGAATGAACATGTCTCCACCCCCATACTTCTCAACTCTACACATCAACTTACTGGACACAGGTTCTGAGCTGACTGCCCTGAATTGTTCTCTTGTGACGGCCATCATGCCTGGAGGTCACAACTACTCACTGTACTACACAACACGGGCACAGTGCACACTTTCAAAAACAAATGGATTACTGCCTAACTGTCCTTCTAATACATGAGAACACTTGAAATACTGGCTCAAAATTATAGCACAAATTTCTACTCAACTTATTACTCATGACCCGTAGTAATAATACTGAAATGTGAACTTGTACTTTGTTGTCACTTTTCAAGATGAACTTACTGTGCACACTCAAAGGCAATGGTACTTGTTATTGTCAATCTCTGTAGGGTGCAACACTGTATTAACTCTTCTGGAATTACACTGTACTATAACAAATCAAATTAAAAAAAAGAATCAGACATTTCCATTACAGAGTGTCACTTTCACAAAATAAAGTGGTAATACTGTAATATTTTACGAGACTGTCCCCTCAGTACTCAACAAATATTCACTGTCTTTTCAATTGCAATGATTTCAACACTTATCACTTCACCATGTACTCTGTTGTACTCACAAATGGGGGGTCCTTACATGTACTTTCACCAATCAATTTTCAAAGATTGCGTTCTTGTACAGATGTCCATATCACCATAGAGTCCTCAACTCATCAAAGCAATTGCTGAAATTATACATGTATTAGATCTCAAATAAACATAAAACACACTTAATGACATTGCCTGTAAGTCTACACTGCTAGAAACTAATACTCTATTCACTAAAAATCATACTAATAGAAACAATACAAAAAATACAAAATACTCGGGTATCTAACACAACACAGGTTATACAAATAAATTCACTTGCCCAATTCTGACCTCAACTTATAACTTAAACACTTCCAATTAAAATTAAAACAACTACACCCATATTATGACAATTACAAATAACACTAATACATAACCTTAATAAAATTATGGCCTTCCGGTACACTCAGAAATCGACACTGTCCACAACACTCGTAACACGGCACATGATCAATGTCCCTCATTGTCTGTAAATAACAAAGCATTAACTCGAGTGATCACACAATTGCTATGGTACCAGTGCAGAAAGGCACCCAAAAAAAATTTACCTTGGCATACAACCAACACTTTTCTGAGATTTCACAAAAAAATCAAAAAAATTTAGGTAGCTGACCTCTGTTTTCAGACATTTTCAGACACTTTTCAATACATTTTGCTGTACACTTTACTTTAAAACAGATTTCTAATTTTCTCGAGGCCCATGTTCTAACCTAACTCCAAATAAAGTATTTGCCGTGAACTGTTTTCAACATCTCCGTAACCTCCCAAAAAAATTTTGCACAGAATTACACTATACTGTACACTGGGAAAAATTTCCATTACAAGATTATTAGCACTCTGAAATATTCATTAGTTACAGTGACATGGTTAGGTAGATGCACGGAGAAATGGTTATTACAGCTCACATTTAAACACAGAAATTACCCACAGTATCACATTTATTCCTCCTGACCTTGATACCATATAAATTACATCCCAGCTGCACACCAATGTGAGGGGGCGCATTCTCGGTCTGTCACCAATGTGAGGGGGCCTGACTCCCCATCTGTTTCTACACCACCCTCATCTTATCTACTTCTCTTAGTTCTTACTCTACTCAGTTCCGTCACCTATTCTTGGGTAGCATGGACATTCTCTTGGTAGCCTGGGCATTCTTTGGGTAGCATGGTCGAGGGTCTAGGCACGTGAGTATGGTAATTTTGGTATCAGGTCACTTGGATGGAAATAAAGGTAAAATACTGTGGGAGAAATGAATACACCTTAATTACTCTAAAACAAGTTTATTAATATGAAATCAAAGGGGAAAATATATGTTATAACACTCTCTGTGGACATATACTTCCAAGGAGTAACCCAGGGGAGAACACTAGGGCTCGCGGCCTTTGTTATTGTGGAGTAGCCAGACACATGGCGGGTCTGGGGTCTGGCCCAACGAAGCCTTGGGGCACATTAATCCGGCCGCATCGGTGCCATCTTCTCATATATGATCCCGGCTGGACATCTAATACATCCGAGGCCGTTGTTGGATGGTAGAGCGATTCAAGAATCACAATGGGATCGGGAGACAAACGGGAATCAGCGTCAGGGGACCTGTATGGATGAAGGGACGGGCACTTACTAACGGTTGAAATGCCCGCAGCGCCCTCACTCAAAACAGGCCAGGGAGTCCAGCTACTCCTATTCCGATGAATTAATTTACTGTACACTCTGACCTTGAAATTGAGACTATGAACTCATTTTCATTCTCTACTATTATCTTCACTAACAATGCTCTGACTCAGCTATCGAAAGCACAATTAAATTGATTACAAAGGGTTAGATGGCAACAGGTCCCAACATACAGCGTCTACTCCCATAGACCAAGACGGGGGAAACAGAGAACGGAGGACGTTTCCACTGGGGGACTCAAGAGGGTTTTGTGGACGTTTGAGCGTAATATGAATCCTTAAGGTTTTCAGGTTAGCTCTTATCATGACCATTACATGGGCATCCTTTGTTATTTTGACCTCACTTCCGCCGACACCTCTATTGCCCATTCATAATGTTCTGGCTTCACAATGAGGAAGGACTTGCTGGCGTTTGGGTGGTACCCTATTTGTGGACCTCGTGATGTTACCAGGTCCCACCACTTTTGGATGTCCTCCACTTTTCCTGCTCCTGTAAGGTCGTTAGCATGCGCCACTTGCTTGACCTCAGGTGTTTCAAATTTTATTGTGTGTTGGAGCACGGATAGGCCTATTGCGTACATTGCCATTGCAACAGGGTTCCCCTGCGTTGTTCCCTCGGTTGACTGTATGATGGTATCACTTCTTATAGCCTTGTTATTTACTATATAGAGGTCTGATGGATTCCTATAGGAGTTTTCAACATACATTGCAAAGCTTGGACACTTGATCTTGATGTTGTGCAGTGTTGCCTTGCGGTTAAGTATGTTGAATGCGTTTGAAGTGTCCACCAGGAGAACGGCCTCACAATCACGCTGCTCAAATATCGTTCTCATGGCGTGAATGGCCGCTTCCCCTCCAGCCTGGTGGCCAGCACAAACTTGCAGGTTCCCTGCTGCTGCCCTGACATCATCCTTTACCACCTCCATTATGCATTTTCCAATGATTCGCCTCAGCACTTCCCCCACCCTTATAGGCCTACATCCTGGATTCTTATGCAGAGGAATGAGGCGGTAGGCCGTCAGAGCATGGAGGTGTTGGCAGCACGAGGTTGCCAGCTTTCTTGCAACGACTGCAATGGCAGTGCAGAGATCACTTGCACTAACTTGTTTGTGCTGAGGATGACTCTCCAACCGTTTGCATCCAGACCTGAAGGCCGGCACCTCCCTGAGTCTTCAGTGCCTTTTTCCACACCATCCCTCCTGTTATTTTCTCGAACAGTACAGCATTTGGTGGGATATACCGGTAGTCACCCTGGAGCCTGATGCCTTCGTCTTCACTTGCAGGGGGGATTTTTTTCTTTCACTTGTTTCAATGTCTCTTTGTTTATTGACAGAACCCCACTGGAGGATTCTTCTGTGAGAGATCTTACCGCCAAAGACACTTTTCCCACACGCATTTTGTTTCCAAACTTTCTTGCAACGTCATCGGTGTTTTGCTTTCCGTCTCCTATAAATTTTAGTCTCTCCTGCAGTGTTCTTGCTTCACATATGAGATCATCAAGGGCCCCATTCTGCCACATTGTCAATCTTCTCTTCATTACTGCTGCATTTTCTTTGTGCTTAGTCTTTGTGTGTGTCCTCTGACAGAATAGCTGTGGTATTATTGCCAGTATTTGAAGAGCTAAAGGGGCAAGGAAGCAGTCCTGAGTGTACTCGGTTATGAGGCGAATCATCTCTCGAATCATTTCTTTGGTGGCCGCACACTTGGGTGGTTCAAACAGGCTAGCTGGCGACCACCTGACAATTTCTGAGTAAGTTTCTTTAACTCAGATGTCCGCATTTTCCATCGACATGCCATTCCACTGTGGTGGCTGTCTCTCATTCACCTCGTGGACATCTGCTACTATTGGAGCAGCGTTTATTAGTACTAAATTTTCAGGTTGAGTAGACTCACTGCTATCATTTTGGATATCATCGGGCGGTTGGGTCCCGGCGATATCCACTGTGGCCTCCTGTGTCGGCTCCCTGCCATGTGGGTTCCAACAATTATTTCCCTTTCTGCAAACCACACATGGTCGGTTGTTTCTCGCACAATCACAGCTAGTGCAATTTTGGTTCTGGCTAGCACAAACATATCAATGTCTGTTACCCGGCATAGTGTTCCGCACTTTGGGCGACAGGTATGTCCGCCTCCGACATCTGTTTTGGTCCCATACAGAAGAAGAAACTAGTTCTTATGAGGAAAGGGCGGAGAGGTGACAGGCTGGACTGCTGTGTCCGGGTAGTAGGGGCATACGTGCGTGCGTGGGTGTGTAGGCCACCCCCATGTGGGCGACAATCCACACATCAGAGTGATACACTGGGAGCAAGAATTGTCACACCTAACACTTGTTTATATATCCTTGGCAGAAATAACCACTATTTCTATGGTCGCACCGATGTAATATTAGTTATATATACTCACTTAGTCGGCTGACACCACATGAAGTGACCGTTACTTGCGGGAGGCGACCGCAAGCGCAGAACACTTGGCCCCCATATGGGTGAGAGTCTCGATGCCACCCCTGCCAAAGTAGGCCTATTGACACTGGCACCTGGCACCTGCACTAGCCGTCCCACCAAACACTCACAACTCGCTTGGGGGTCGCCGGTGAACACACGGAATATTTTAGATTAATGCCGTAATGGACAAGAAGAACCTTCGGTGACAATGCTTAGGGTGACATCCGATATTCACCGACACTGTGAAATTCCCGCTCCCACACTCCAAATATGTCCCCTCCAATAACACTTTAGATCAGGGAGGACACTTCACCACAACCAAGCTGCGCTAGCCCTACTACTACTACTCAAATACAGTACTGCTACAGAATATGATTTAGTTCTATATTTATTAATGCCCAATTTCAAGTTTTATTTTTGTAAATTTAATACATACAGTATTGCATAAATACACTGTGTAATGGCTTATTTGTTGTTTACAATGTGGCTAATTAGTGTATAAAGGTTGCTGACCCCTGGTTTAAACAATCTGAGTTAATGATGCCTGACAGAGTTTTGGGTGGCAATGGGTTGCTACTTTATTATCAACAAACTGGTTATCCCGGTGCTTCTGCCATTCTCGTCTACCTGTCTCTGTGAAGCTGGTATTTTCACGCTGTTGAGCATCAAATAAAAACAGCGCTATTGACGCACATGCACAACGTCCATAGTTTTGATTACCCAAGTTGTTGTGGAGTTGAGTTTATTTATGTGAGATTATAATACACAGCATTTACTGCAGACACAAGAAAGGTTTATATTGTTAACATACGCTATCCATGACTTGGAATCTTTTATTGTGTGGCAATTCTATTTTATGTAGCTACTGGTACTGTATATACCACTAATAATAAAGTATCATATCCAACTGCTCATTCCAGTGACGTTTAGTTTGTTTCATCAAAGAAATATGTAGACTTGGGCAACAGTAGTTATCACATCTTGTCTGGGGATAACAGAACGGAAGAGGTTGGGAACCACTGATCTAATTGCTTGTGTATGTCTGTCGTTCTGTGCCTTTCAGTATATCTATCAATTTATCTATCTATTATCTCCAAATATCTATCTATGAATACCTGTCTCAGTCAGTTTTATCTATATTTGTCAATCTATTTATCGATAAGTATTTGTCAGTCTGTCAATCTATGTATTGTATGTCTATCCATATGGCTTACCAATATCTGTCAGTATCTATTTATTATTTCGAAAATGTATATAAAAGTGACTTAAAACTTGCAGCCACAGCGTAATTGATTTTTTAAATATTCTAAATATCTTTAATTATACAGGTGCTCCCCGACTTGCGGCGGGGTTAGGAACAGTGCCGGATTTAGACCTGTGGAGGCCCATGGGCAGCCTCTTTGTGGAGGCCCCCCTCATTATAACTACCCAAGAGGGTGGGGTGGCGAGTGAAGCGAGCCTAAACATCTGGGAGTTGCCCGGGGGCGCTGTAAGCCCCCCGGGAAATTTTGAAATTGAAACACTTCTTTGGAGAATTTTGAAACCATATGCAGTTATGTTGAGGAAATTAGAACATTGAGAAATTTTTCATTAACTGTATATTTATTGATAGTGTACAAATTTCCAACACACACACACACACACACGCACACACACACACACACACACACACACACACACACACACAAAAGTGAGACATGACTGGAGTCATTCATGTGGTTTCAAGTCGACCAGCCCTGTTATAGCTACTACCACACATGTGGAGGCCCCCAGATTGTGGAGGCCACTGGGCAGCTGCCCACTTTGCCCACTCCTGAATCCAGCCCTGGTTAGGGACCCAAATCCAGGACGTAAGTCGGAATGGTCGTAAGTCCGACATAGATTAAAAAAAAAGAAAAGAAAAAAAACATAAAATCTACAATGAAATACAGTACAGTAAAAGTAATAAATAATGAGGAATGGATACAGTGTGACTGAGCACTTACCTTTAATGTAGTCAGCTGAATGCACATGGGCCCCCATAATTATCTATTTACAGGTATACATGGAGACTATATTAATTGGATGAAGCAGAGGAGGAGACAGGGCTGGGTGGGTCATCAATGTCACTTTCTTTAGACAGGTTTATGTACTGTGGAAACTTGCTGGTTGAAGGTATTGGATCATCTTGAGGGAGTGAAGAGGCAGCACTGCTGGGGCGTGATGAGACAGCACTGGGGGACTTCTTGAAATAAATGTCCAATTTAGACTGCACAGTTTGCTTTTCCTTTTCATTATAAATTTCTCTGTAGCAAGCAAGTGCATCTTGGATCATTCTGTCAACTTTGGCATAACGCTCATAATTTTGATCCATGCCATCAAACATTTGCAACCCTTTATTAATTGTAGCAAATCCCTCTGCCATTTGCTTCACTGAAAACTTTTTGGGGGGTGCAGGTCCTTCTTCTACATTGAGACTGGCTTCTTCCTCTGCATCTTTGTGTGCTTCCAGTTCGATGAGATCCTCGTTACTGAGCTTTTCTGCTACACTTTCAACCAACTGTTCAACATCTTCATTATCAATTTCTAACTGAAGCTGTTTACCTAACTCCACTATCTTGTTACAAATATCCGAAATAACTTCATTTTCATTAAATCTTCTAAAACTGTTCACATATCTTTTCAGGACTTTCTTCCATATTCCATTCATGCAATGTTTTGTAACCTGATCCCATGCTGCACTAATGTTCTTTGTACATGACAAAACGTTGTACTCCTTCCAAAACTTTCTGAGTGTTTTCTCACATTCAGTAGCAGCAACAGCCTGAGCGAAGGTCGTATGTAAATAATACGCTTTAAAGGCAGCAATAGCACCTTGATCCATGGGTTGGATGACAGAGGTAGTGTTAGGTGGAATGTACACTACCTTAACATCAGGGTGCATGTCGTCCAGGTGTGGTGGGTGTCCCGGAGCATTATCCAAAATCAGCAAAATGTTGAATGGAATCCTTTGTTGCAGACTATACTCCTTGGCTCGAGGAATGAAAGAATTCATGAGCCAATCCTCAAACAGTACAATGGTCATCCAGGCTTTCTTGTTACTGCGATAAAACACTGGCAGTGTGTGCTTGCTGACATGCTTAAAAGCCCTGGGGTTCTTTGAATGATAGATCATGAAGGGCTTTAGCTTGAAACCAGCAACATTCCCCCCCAACAGAAGTGAAATTCTCTCCTTGAATGTCTTGAATCCTGGCATTGTTTCCACCTCTTTGTGGACGTATGTCCGCTCAGGCATGCGCTACCACAATAATCCAGTCACATCCACACTGAATATTTGCTCAGGCAAATAATTCCCTTCCACAATCACATCATCTAACTCTTCCTTAAAAGCTTCGGCAGCACCAACATCAGCACTAGCTGCCTCTCCACTCACCTTAACATTGTGTAAACTGTAGCGTTTTTTAAATCTGTTAAACCACCCATGACTTGCTGTAAAGGTTTGCTCACATTCATCTCCTGCCTGCTCCTTCAGGCTTTGGAACAGGCTTCTTGCTTTAGCCTGTAAGGTTAGAAGGCTTAAGGGTACACGCTTCTGTATCTGGTCTTCTTTCCATATCACCAATAATTTGTCCATATCGTGAATAGGACCTTATCTTTTCTTCGAAATTATATTTCCCTTTATAGGTGTTGTTCCTTTCACTACATCACGAATACGTTACTTGTCCTTCAGAATAGTGGATATGGTCGAGTGCGAGAAACCTAGGTCGCGTGAAATTGTTGCTACATTTTTCCATTCTCAAATTGCATTATTATCTTCATTTTCACCTCAAAAGTAATTGCCTGTCTCCTTTTCTTTTGAGCACCACCAGCACTCTCACTTGTACTCTTTCCCGTCATTATAAAGTCAATTAAATACGATAACAACGTAAGTACACAGCGCGATCAGTATAGGATACGATAGCCAAACACCAACTACAGTAAGTGCTGTACTGAGTGAGTGCAACCGAGCCAGCCACGCTCTTGCCCGGGACGGAAACGTTTCGGTATAGAAAATTTGCTCTTGAATTGAAAAAATTTTTGGTCACGACTGCGGCGGTCATATGTGCGGACGATCGTACGGTCAGAGCAGGTCGTAAGTGCGGATGGACGTAAGTTGAATCAGTCGTAAGTCGGGGACTACCTGTATTCCCAAAGTCATGAATTAACACCTCTGTGTTGTTTTATTTTATTATTTATAAACCACATCATTTATATAAAGCTTAATAAGTGTTAATTTGTTTTTTGATTTCTGAGACATGAATTTGCTTGGTCAGCATTGTAGGATTTATTGGGGATCACAAGAGCAAGTTTGAACTAACGGGAAAACCTGTTAATCTGGCACCTCTGAATCCCCGTAGGTGCCGGACAACTGGGATTCTACCTGTCTGTTTGTCTGTCTGTCTAAACTACTGTATTAATGTATCACTAATTTAGCTGGGAATATTAAGGCAAAACTGACAAGCAAGCAACGTTTACAGTCCCAAGAAAGTTGACATAAACCAAACTTGCATAAAACAAATAACTTCTGTGCTGAATGACTCTTAATTTATGGACATATTTTTATCATAAACTGTTGTGTATATTAAATGTTTTTGTTTGTTACAGATGAGGTAACCCTGGGAAATTCAACAGCACCATCACAACTGACCAAAGTTTCTAGAGGTAGTCAGATTTACGTTTGTTTCCATCTCATGGTGTGTGTTTCCCTTCCGTCGAGTGTAAACACAGCTGACTGGATCTTACTACTAGCTGATTAAATTTGTGTCACGGACCCACAAATGAGGTAAGTTTTAGTGACCAAGATATAAACCATATACAGTAGGGGGCAGGGAAAAAACACTTTTATTTGAGTTGCAGGCTGCACTTTTCAGGCATCGTTTGTATGGCTGTAACAAACACCTGTGCAAAATTTCATGTCATTTCATGCATACTTACCCTGCCGCATCGCGAACGACTTTTTGTCAACTTTTAGTGTATACCAAAAATTAGGTGTCATTTAATGTTTTCCAGGATAATGATAAATTTTACATGGGTGACATCGATTTAATTCACATGTTATTTTACAGGTACACCGTATAGAAAATCATTACAAGTTCATATTGAAATTCTTTTTTGTGCGGAACCTTGGCATCATTTTCCTAGACAATAATCTTTGCCTAATATATCCATCTCTCGATTCGTATCCCGTCACTTCAGTGCAAGCTTCAGTCATCACTTTTATGCCTCTCTCGACCGCCTGAGTGCTGTTTGGCCACTTGGGCACCACTAATGGTGTCTCAAGAATGTCATTAACCTGTAGATTTGACAGAGAAGCAATGTAAGGAGGCTCAGTCTTGAGTTCATTCCTCCAGTTAATCATGGAATGATAGTTTTTTGCTTGCCACTTTAGTTTCGGAGTCACCACCTTTCTCATGTTGACTACAGGAGGCACATCCTCATTCCCATCTCCATCTTTACCCTCCTCATCAGTATAGTTTCACAAATTCTCGTCAACAGCAGCATCAGAATCTTCCTCCTCCTCTTCAGATCTGCCAGTGCATTCTTCCTTTTGCTGATTCTCATCTCTAATTTTTCTTATCATTGAGACAGCTTTTTCTCTAACAGTCATGTCCTCATCTGCACACATACCAAGAAGTTCATCTGTGTGGGCGAAGTATGCATTTCTCTGGACAGCCTTCTTCACTATCGTCTCCTCACTATTCAGGTGTTTCATATATAGCAGGGACTGGAATACGTTCCTTGAGCCGTGTGTTACGTAAGGGTGTATCTTGATGTAAAACCACATTGGAGCACTGAACTTTATTATTGTAATGACAATTCTTTTCAACTCATGGCTGGGTCTTGATGTTGCTACATACAGCCTGAGGATTCTACTCCATAAGGTGTTCCACCTTGACACACAGGGAGGACCTGGCTCAATAGCAGCCAAGTCATCTTCAACAACACCTGTGATAACTCCTTTACAAATCCTATACAGGTATTTCTGATCCCAGGACAGATCTTTCTCCACTTCATCATTAAACACAGGGAAATCAGGGAAACTGACTGGCTGGAAGGCGACAACTGGAAGCTCAGACAAAGACTCCTTGATCTGCTTTCCAATGGGACCACGCCAATGCTCAGGACCACTTGGTTTACCATCATAGTGATAAAAAACTGCGCGGAAAGGCAGCTCATTTCCGTGAAGCTGACATATGAAATAATGGAGCGGGTGACCAAGTAACATTTCAAGATGATGAATGACTCCATTTTCTGATCCTACATTTACATTGGTTCCATCACAACCAACACATACAATGGGCTACTGGGTTAGATTTTTCTCCACCAGAAACTCGTGAATAGTTTTGGCAATCTGCTTTCCGTGTCCAGTCTTGGGAGTCACATGTGTGAGATATTCATTGCCAGGCTCAACCATGATGACATAATGATCTTTCACCGTCATCCTCGAACTCCATTTCTCGGTCTTCTCATTCTTTATCATCACACGAGTGGCGGTCTTCTTACCATCAAAATAGAGTGACGTCAAATTATGAAAAAAAAGTTGATAAACACTGAACAGAACATTGCACCGCCACAGCGGCTGTTTGGCTAGTACTGTAGGTAAATTTAAAAATTTCAGTAGAAAATGCAGCAGACTAAACCTCGACATATCAGCTTCAAATTTGGCATGGCGTCTTAGATATGTATAAGGAACAATGCCTGAAGAGTGCAGCTTTGAGCAAAATTTCACTGCCCCCTAATATAGGTACTGTATAGGTAGTAGGCAGCTGTCAAACAGGGAGGTACTGTAGGGTACGAGATATTGGTTCACACTCAGGATGGGTTGGAGAAAGGAAACTCTCAATGTGCTCTCTGTATACATATTATATTGGATGTACAATGCAGCTTGGTGCTGGGAGGAGGCAGCGTGGTTACAGGCGTGGAGTAGAGAGCTGGTTGGTGAGGGTGCTCAGAGGAGGTGTTGCTTGCTGCGGCTGTAACTAGAAGAAGAGGTAGGTCACCACGAGGTGAGGTCTTATATAGCGGAGGTAGGCGTGGCTTGATGGCTGACCTGCTTTGTCAGACCACGAGGCGTTGGCTGGGGAATTAGAAGAGGGGTCGGTCAGCGACACACGGCGTTTGTAGGGGAGGAATCCACTACAGTGCTACCGCCTAGGAAGATATTGGAAGCACAATGTGTTGTCTAATGGTAGTGTAGGGGTATCGAGATATTAAAGTTGTCTAGCACTCAGGATGGAAGGAAACTCTAATGTGGTTTTCTTGTATAATATATAAGTTATATGATAGACAGTCTGGTGCTGGAGGTGCTGTGTGGTGAGGGGCTGCTTGGTAGAGACGTGCGGTGAGTAGCTTGTCGAAGGAGGTAGGTGTGCAGGAGCTCCGTTAGAGAAGATGTTGCCTGTTGCTGGCCTCCTGGTTGAATGAAATGTTAACAGCGTGGAGCTTGCTGGAGGAGATGTTGCTTGTTCAGGAAGATCGGTCAGAGTGAGAGTTGGTTGGTGAGGAAGCTCAGAGAAGGACATGCTCGCTGGCGGGAGCGAGGACCGCCAGGCAGGCGGAGGAGAGGCGAGGGTCGCCAGGCAGCGGCAGAGGAGGAGGTGTTGCTTGTTCAAGAAGATTGGTCAGACTGAATCTCAAGGGAGAGACAGAGCTTATATACACCCAGCAGCGGCTATGAGTCATGGTGGGAAAACCCGAGAAGTAGCCGGTGACTAGTTCCGTTGCTAAGATACGGCGGGCAATGGAATGCGGATACGCTTGGTTGCTAGGGAAGACGGTAACAGGTGGTGGCGTGGCTACGCAGTTAGGTAGTTGTAGGGGAGAAGTCCACTACAGTAGACCCTGCTGCCAATGGCATCACAAAATTTTTAGCAAGTCCCAGGTGGCTAATCTGACTTTCTGCCTCATTTACACAATTGAAGGGTCTCAATTGTTTCTCTTGCTATTGACAACACAACAATTCATATTGTACATTGTTTCTCACTCTTGATTTATTTTTGTATTAATTATATTTTCGCTCCCAGGCTTTGATGTGTCAGTGACCTGTCCCTGAGTGGGCTAGTCCCCCCCCCCTGTTTAAACCACTTGTTCCCCGCTGAAAGTGTTCGAACATTTGTTACCTCGTTGTCAAATAATATAATTATTCGTTCGAGTATAAAACTGTTATTAATTACTCTGCATTATATATTGTTATAAATACATATTTTATCTAATTAAAATTAAAATATATTACAAATAATGTAGTTTATGAATATAAAATGATGAATATTTATGATTTGTTGTAGTGATTGGAACAGTCAACAAAGATGGCGGAAGGGTATTCGACTGGACGATCTGCCGTACAAGAGAAACGACCAGATATTATAGTCGGTAAGTCATTTATGAATAATTATACATCCGAAATATAGCAAGAATAATACAGAGTAGTTATTATAATGTAATTTTTCAAGAAATAGTGTTAGTGGTTAATTTAGTCCATTGTATTGTACTGTGTATGCTCTTCAGTATTAACTTGTTTTCCAGTCCGGGACCTTTAGGGCTCCTGTACTATGCTAGACTCTTCGTTTCGACTTGTGGTTGTAATGCGGTGCAGTATATAGTCTCTCTGAATTCGTCATATATTATATCCAGTCCTCTCATGGATTATTTATTTTACGTGTATTTGGATGTGCCCATTTCGTCACCACATTTTTTACCTATTTCATCTCCCCTTTTTTTGGTGAATTTATAATTTTACACCGGTCTCTCTTTCGCCGATATTAATATGTATTTCGTAATATTTAGACGCTTCTAAGACATTTTTCTTCTATGATATTTCCACCTGAAATTAAGGATAACCGAGGTATTAAATTTTAAAGGTAATGGGTTTATAAAGGGAAAATCTTGTCTAACAAATCTGCTGATGTTTTTTAGGAAAGTCTTCGAGGTAGTAGATAATGACGAAAATTACGATATTATTTACTTAGACTTTAGCAAAGCGTTTGACAGAGTACCGCATCAGAGGCTTCTGAGAAAAGTTAAGGCTCATGGTATCGAGGGGAAAGTTTTAAATTGGATTAAATCATGGCTCACCGATAGAACGCAGAGGGTCAGCGGAGATGGTGTTAAATCTGAGTTGGACTGTGCAACCAGTGGGGTTTCCCAGGGGTCAGTACTGGGCAGCAGATCAACTCAGGGTAGGATGCAAATGGAGGATTTAAATAAGAACATAAGAAAATAAGGAGTCTGCAATAGGCCGGTTGGCCTGTGCATGGCAGCTCCTGTCGAGAGTTACTACCACTCTATCATCCATGAATCTATCTAGCCTCCTTTTGAAACTTTCCAGAGTTCCCGCACTTACTACAAAGTTGCTAAGCTAGTTCCACTCGTCCACCACCCTATTTGTGAACCAGTTTCTTCCTATCTCCCTCTTAAACCTAAACTTATCCAACTTGAATCCGTTGCTCCGAGTCCTATCCTGCTCGGATATTATAAGAACTTTACCTATATCTCCTTTATTGATTCCTTTCACCCACTTAAATACTTCTATCATATCTCCCCGCACTCTTTGTCTTTCTAGGGAATGCAAGTTAAGTTTCTTTAACCTATCCTGATATGGAAGGTTTCTAAGTCCCTGAATCATTTTTGTCATTCTTCGCTGCACCGACTCTAGTGAATTTATATCCATTCTATAATAGGGGCACCAGAACTGAACCGCATAATCGAGGTGCGGCCTAACTAGCGCAAGATATAGTTGCAATAAGACCTCTGCACTCTTGTTACTTACACTTCTAGATATAAAACCCAATACTCTGTTTGCCTTATTTCGAACATTAACGCACTGTTTTCTAGGCCGTAGGTCCAGGCTTACAAGTACCCCTAGGTCTCTTTCACAAGTCGACTTCTCTAGGTTGATGTTGTTCAGGCTGTATACATTATAAGTATTTGTTCTTCCAATATTAAGTACGCTGCACTTGCAGGTGTTGAATTTCATTTGCCATTTTTCAGACCACCCCTGCAGTTTATTTAGATCCTCCTGTAATGCATTTGCATCCTGCCCTGAATTAATCTGCCGCCCTATTTTGGTGTCATCTGCAAACTTGCTTATGTCACTGCTGATCCCAGTATCTAAATCGTTTATGTAGATTATGAACAAGAGTGGGCCTAGTACTGACCCCTGGGGAACCCCACTGGTTACACGGCCCCACTTAGATTTAACACCAGCAAGTGCAGCGTACTTAATATTGGAAGAACTAATACTGTCAACCTATACAGCCTTAACAACATCAACCTAGAGAAGTCGACTTGTGAAAGAGACTTACGGGTACTTGTAAGCCCGGACATACGGCCTAGAAAACAGTGCGTTAATGTTCGAAATAAGGCAAACAGAGTACAGTCATTTCTGCTGCAATGCGTGTTTTGTCAATGCGAATTGGCTGTAACACGATTGATGAATAGAAGGACGATATTTGTAAAACGCGAATGCGTGTTGGCTGTAATGATATTCCACTCAAACGTTTTAAGTGTACTGTCGCTTGGCGCGGGGTTATGTAGTGTTTACAGTTCACGTTCGACATCACATGTTCAATTGATTCATGTGTTTTGTTTGTGAAGTGTAATTTGATAGGGACTATAAATTTCATCCTTTTTTTGCAAATTTAGCTGTTCCCATAAATACGCGCTCTCTGCTTCCATCACACGATCAGTTGAAACACGTGGGTTGTTTTGAAGCGTCCTCAGTGATTTATGCTTACTGTTTCTCCAATTTTGTGGTATTAACTGTGAATATGGAAAAGAAGAATATCTCCAAGAAGCGTTCTGGTGATCGCATTCCCGGTGGTGATCGTAAAAGAAAGGATACAATACTTTTAGAGAAGCTTGATGTTATCAACCTCAAAATCACCCTTCTCCCCCATCAGGTTATATTCATATTTTTTTCAAAGTAAAGTGTTACATTTACTGTATGATTTCATTATTAGATATGAATGTAACATTTATTTAGACTGTGTTAGGCTAACTACTAAATTTTTTTCGATTTCGAGTAATCTGCACTTAACCCTATTTTCTCCGTAAGCCCTGTTATTTCTATTGCGCGAATTTCTACAACGCAAGGTTTTACAAGAACACAACTATCGCGTTGTAGCAGAATTGACTGTACAGTTCGTCCCCGAATTACGTACATCCGAATTACGTACAAACGGCCGATACGTACATCGTTTCTGAAGTCATTAATTGCAAAAATATTGTCTTAAAAGGGCGAGCAATTTTTAAATTTGGCGGGCGAGCCAGCCGCACCGCGCCGCCACTATCACTGACCATGCAGACGACACGCTAGACGCACCAAAACAACAAGTGTGGTCATTGTGCATACAGTACTTCTCCTGTGAATTTCTGCCCTATTTTGTACACTTTACTCTGTGTGCAATGACTGGTGTAAAGCGTAAGAGTGGTGAAGCCAGTGGGAGTGCTACGAAACGTCAAGCAATCTCACTAGAGGTAAAAATGGACATAATAAAACTGCTTGAAAGTGGTGAAAAGTTGACCAATGTTGCCCGCAAATTTAACCTGAGTCGGTCAACTGTTAATACAATTGATAAGGGCAAAGAAAAGATCAAGGAACATGTGAAATCTGCAGTGCCAATGCAATCTACGATTATAACTAAAAGAAGAGGGAAGGTTCTGGAAGAAATGGAAAAATATCTTGCGCTGTGGATCGAGGACTGCACACAAAAACGTAAGCCTCTGTGTCTCAGTATGATTCAGGAGAAAGCCCTAAGTCTTTTCAACGACCTAAAGAAAGATCACCCTGATGATACTGTGACATTCAATGCTAGCAATGGGTGGTTTAACCGATTCAAGGTGCGAAATAAGCTGCATAATGTTCGAGTGACTGGTGAGGCGGCGAGTGCTGATTGGAAAACAGCACAGGATTTTCCAAAGAAACTTGCGGAAATTATCGAGTTACGTACATTTCGAGTTAAGTACAACCTTTTGGTCCCCATTATGTACGTAACTTGGGGACTTACTGTATTAGGTTTTATATCTAGAAGTGTAAGTAATAAGAGTGCAGAGGTCTTATTGCAACTATATCTTGCACTAGTCAGGCCACACCTCGATTATGCTGTTCAGTTCTGGTGCCCTTATTTTAGAATGGATGTCAATTCACTGGGGTCGGTGCAGCGAAGAATGACGAAAATGATTCCGGGACTTAGAAACCTTCCATATCAAGATAGGTTAAAGAAACTAAACTTGCATTCCCTAGAAAGACGAAGAGTGCGTGGAGATAAGATAGAAGTATTTAAGTGGGTGAAAGGAATCATTAAAGGCGATATACTGTAGATAAAGTTCTTATAATATCAGAGCAGGATAGGACTCGTAGCAACGGATTTAAGTTGGATAAGTTTAGGTTTAGGAGGGAGATAGGAAGGAACTGGTTCACAAATAGGGTGGTGGACGAGTGGAACAAGCTTAGCAACTTTGTAGTAAGTGCTGGAATGCCGGTTTCGGTTAACGAGATTTTCGGTTAACGAGCAACCTGCTGGAACGGATTGTGCTCACTAACGGAGGGACCACTGTACAGTGGGGTATGCTATAACGAACGTAATTGGTTCCAGAACCTCGTTCGTTATAGCATTCGTTCGTTATAGGATTAATCCGTTCCAGGCCCCCAAATACAACCACTTAACACTGAAAAAATTCTGTGGAAAATGTAAAAAATACGGTACTTTGTCTTACCTTAGTGTTGTTCAGCATGCAGGACAGGAGGAGAGGAGTCATCCTTCCCAGCCCTCTTTGGTGACTGTCTCACAGGCACTTTGTCTGTATGTTCTTTTGTTATCTTTGTAAAGAAGGTATCCAGGGTTGGCTGCTTCAACCTTGATTTCTGGACCTTCCAAAAGTAGTTCATAACATTGTCATTGAACACACTGATGGCCTTTTGCACAGAACCAACATCAGGATGATAATCCTCAGCAAGCTTGGACAGTTTGCTCCAGCAAAAGAACGCATCCTTGAGATCTTTGGCTGGAATGATGCGGCTTTCCTCCTTGTCCTCCTCCTCCCCTGACTCCTCAGAAGTTAAGCTCCGCTTCAGTGTCTCGTTTTCCTCTTTGTGAAGCTCAAGCAGCTCCTCAGTGGACAATTCCTTACTGTGCTCTTCCACCAACTCCTCAACATCATCATCATCCACTTCCAGGCCCATGGAATTGCCCAGAGCCACAATTTCATGAACAACAGCCTCTTCTTCTAACTCTTCGAAGCCTTCAAAGTCTCTTTGAAGGACACATTCAGGCCACAATGGCCTCCAAGCAGGACAAAGACACCTCACAGTAACCTCTTTCCAGGCTGAAGTAATTAAAAATACAGCATCTGCTATATTGAAGTGACTCTTCCAAAATTCCTTCAAGCTAACATCACTGGAAGAAGTGGACGCAAAACATTTTCTAAACAGTGCCTTTGTGTACAGCTTCTTAAAGTTAGAAATTACCTGTTGATCCATGGGCTGGATGAGAGGTGTTGTGTTGGGTGGCAAGAAGTGCACAGTGATGAAGTTGAACTCCTCTGGCAATTCAACCATCAAATTAGGAGGGTGGGCTGGTGCATTGTCCATCACCAACAAAGCTTTTATTGGAAGATTATTCTCCCTGAGGTATTCCCGAACACTGGGTCCAAACACCTCAATCACCCACTCAGAGAATAAATTCCTGGTCACCCAAGCCTTTGGGTTTGACCGCCACATAACACCAAGGCGGGTCTTCCTAGTGTTTTTTAAAGCTCTGGGGTTTTCTGCATGGTACACAAGGAGTGGCTTTATTTTGCAGTCACCAGAAGCATTAGCACAAAGAAGGAGGGTAAGCCTGTCTTTCATTGGCTTATGGCCAGGGACAGAAGTTTCCTCCTTGGTAATGTATGTACGGCGAGGCAATTTTTTCCAAAATAGTCCAGTTTCATCACAGTTGAATACTTGCTGAGAAACAAAGCCTCCCTCTTGAATAATACAGTGGGGTATGCTATGACGAACGGATCCTACTACGAATATTCCTATAACGAACGGTTTTACCTATAAAATTGAGAATGCTATAACGAACGAAACTCCTACAACGAATATTTAATTTTTTTTTTTTTTTTTTTTTTTTTTTTTTTTTTTTTTTTACTAATATATTGTATTTTTATTACAAGTATTAATGATATTCTTTATTTCAGGGGTTCAGATGCATATTTATGCACTTATTTACAATTTTTACAATTTTATATTATATTTTTCAGTGTTAAGTGGTTGTATTTGGGGGCCTGGAACGGATTAATCCTATAACGAACGAATGCTATAACGAACAAGGTTCTAGAACCAATTAGATTCGTTATAGCATACCCCACTGTATTCAAGAAAATGTCATGGTGTTCCTTAGCTGCTTCCTTATCGGCACTAGCAGCATCACCATGTCTCACAACACTATGTATTTTATTTCTCCTTCTGAAACCAGTAAACCACCCCTTGGTACCCATAAACACTGGCACATCACTATCACTTGCACTGGAAGTCTTGGCTTTAAGGTCCTCAAACAATTGTCTGGCCTTCTCACAAATTATAGCTTCACTAATGCTATCACCTGCCATTTCTTTCTCCTTTATCCACACTAAGAGTAAATTTTCCATCTCCTCAATAACATTACACCTTGCTTTGCTAAGTCTAGAGATTCCCTTAGTCACTTGCACTGTTTTCAACTCCTCTTTATTCTTTAAAATCGTACATATAGTCGATTTAGCCATCCCATACTCATCACTAAGTTTCGCAATGCTTGTTCCATCCTCACGTTTCTTTATGATTTCTTTCTTAGTTTCAAGAGTTATGAGCTTTCTCACTCGCTTTGAACGATTCATTGTCACAATTGTACACTTGTATAACAAAATATTTATACAAATAACTCTATTTCCACATCAAAAGACGAAATTTCAACAATAACAGTGGTGCACTGGCTACACAATGAGACAAAGATGGCGCCTGACGCTCTTGTTGTGGGTCGCGGTACAACAATATTCATGCGCCAGGCGAAATAGTCCGGTATTCATCCGCGTTCGTTGTAGGAGTTGCGTTCGTTATAGCATTCTCAATTTTATAGGTAAAACCGTTCGTTATAGGAATATTCGTAGTAGGATCCGTTCGTTATAGCATACCCCACTGTACGTATATACCGGTTTACTCTTTAGGAATAATTTCGTTGGTGACAATCGTTAGGTCGGGTTTCCTGGGTGGTTCTTTTGGTGGGTAAGGAGGGTTTGTTTGGCTGGGTTTACATCTAACGTAAAAAATATATGCGATCTGGTTACAAAATTTTGTACACACAATTAGCATAATATTAAACACATAAATGAACACGATAATGCATGGAACCTAATAGAACCTGATCTAATAAGTTGGGTGTGTTAGGTCAGGTTCTAATTGGTTCTATGTATTGACGTTTCCATTTCTGTATTTAATATGCTAATAGTGTGTACAAAATTTTTTAACCAAATTGCACATTTACTTCTGGTGATAGCTGTTTTGTAAACCTTTACCAAACAATTTATTAAAGACTAAATTAAAACAAAAATAAAAACATTGTTAATACATCTGCATTTGTTCTGCATTTTGTTTATTTACCAATGTTTTAATCGTTTTCTTTATTAAATAATTAATATTTATGTATAATAATAATTCTCAAGTCATCAGTATACATGTGTAATTTCTATTCGTGTAAAATAATAACTTAACAATTTGTCACTCTTATACCAGCGACTGACGGTCTGTTAGTGGTGACGAAACGGATTTGATATTGGTGATCAAACTTTATTTACTTAAATTTTTTTGGACGAAATGGGCATTTGTTAACTTTAGTTCTATAATTATTTAATATACATCTGGCAACATATGTGAAGTTTACAGAAAATTCTAAGACAATTTTCTTCTATGATATTTCCATCGCAAATGCATAGGTTTGATTAGGTTAGGATGCATATTTTAGTGATGAAAAATATGTTTTTCTGGTATCTGGTGAGTTCAGACCAGTGAATTCGGCCCATGATAGTCTGGGCCGAATTAACTAAAGACTTTTTTGGGGGGGGGGGGGGGTTACTCATGGTTGAGAACAAAACCTGACGCCTTGAAACATCGGAACTCTTATCAGGAAAGCTGTCATGTGCATGAGCAGTTGACAGGGAGACACTGACAGGAAGACTAACTTAGAGTGACTCCAACAATATGGAGTACAAGGATCAGTGCTAAAACTGTGGCCTAATTGTCCATCCAAGACAGCATGCCCTGTTCTGTGATGGGTGTTTACCATGACAACACCAAATATGTAACACCGGAAAGTCACAAAAAACTTACAGGGAGCTGTGCTAGCTGGAGACCTTTTCCTTGCACTGCAGTGAATGCTGGCAGGATAAACAATGAAGAACAAGTTACAGTAGAGGACAAGAAGGTAGGCTAGAGAACAGTGGAGAACAAGATGCAGCAGAGGAAAGTAAAGAACACGAAGTTACAGCAGAGAACAGTGAGGGGAAGTTCGACGAGTCTTCTATAATGGACACGGCGACAGAAGGGAGCAAAATCAACTTGGCGCTGCAGCATACGAAATAAGACTATTTCATGCCTTGCAACTGTGCAACAATATGAAAAAACTTCACCAGAAGTAACCACGACCACATCCAGCTCCCCAGCTGGGCAGTTGTATTGCTGCCAAAGTAATAATAAAATCATCAAGGTAACAGCAAAAATTGAACCCCTTCAGTCAGTTGCATCTATAACTGAAAAAGTTCTTAAGGAATATGAAATCCATACCCTACGTCCAGCCCTACCTAGGAATGCAAATGGGTATATGCACCAGAAAGATCGCCCCCGTAATCCAGAAGATGTTAATTTTGACTTGCGCTGTGATCATGTTCCTGAGGGGTTCCTTCAGTGCGACCTCCGACATCCAACGAGCAAAACTCAAGCTTCTAACTAGGAAGAAAATATGGTATATGGGTGGAACCTTTAAACTGGTAAGAAAACCCTTCATCCAACTCTTTACCATCCATGGATTTGTTTGGCAAGAACAACTGCCATTAATTTTGTGTCTAATGTCTGGAAACAGCAAGTGCGACTACAAGAAAGTTTTAAAAGCCATTAAGGAACTTCTTCCACCTAATCTCAGGGTTAGGTAAGCTGTTATGAACTATGAGTCTGCAGTGTGCCATGTCTTCCCTGATATTTCCATTAAGGGATGTGCTATGTCTGGATGCACTGCACATTTCATCTCAAATGAGTCGCTGATTTGGGAAATGTAATTCTAGGAAAAAACTTTTTATACTTACTAACCGACACCAGAGAAACCGTTGCTTGATATACAGCCCTTTTGGCACAGGTACACACACCTCTGAATATCACCACTGAGAACTGCTTATAAGTTGTCATTTTCATTAAATTTTAATAAAAAATCTGTATAAGAAGTGGAAATCTTATACAGTACTCATTTTATACACCTGGCATATCTCACTACTTCAAGTTTAAATATGATATTATATTTATGTCTCCTTGATACACCTGCCATAGATGAGGGAGATAATTTGCAGGAATGAAAATGGCTTGTGACACCAGTGAAGGCCTGGTAGTGAATGAACAAAGTTCTAGACACTCAAGTGTGAAGAAACAAAAATTCCTGCGCTTTGAAACCAGCAGACAACCTTTCGCAATTCCTCAATAGATGGCATTGCTGCACCACTGCCATTAGTAAACAAACCGCACAGCAGCAAGGGTTGTGTAGCTGCAGCCGTTTATTTTTAATTTTTTACCTACTGAGTAAGTAAATAATCGTATTTTTTGCAGTACTGTACTGTATATCAACGATATTAGTAAAATACATTGTTTTACAGTATAGAGAATACTTGTAATTGCTAAGTAATGAGGTAACAGTCTTTGTAAGGGGCTGATTTCAGTTGACCCTTAGAAAACCTCCGCTACAACCCGTCAACTAGCGTCGTGGTATTCAGTGGCGTACTAAGGGGGGGGGGGGGGGCGCTCCGCCCCGGGTGACAGCCATGACGCAGGACTAAAGCTCAAAAGAACTGTAGATCATGGTGATCAAGCTGCAATGGACAGAGAGAGGAAGAAATGGAGGGACATTTCATCGTCCTTTGGATGTGACTATGTTTCTAGCTCGACAGAACCTTCCTGTCCGTGGTCATTGGGAGGATATGTTATCAATAAACAAAGGCAATTTCCTGGAACTGGTGGAGTTACTATCAAACTATGATCCTGTTTTGAAAGAACATCTTTTGGAGGTTAAGCATGCTATTCCATCTCAGACATCTGGAAGGAGAGTGAGCTCTTATGTCACCAAATATCAGAATGAATTCATCTGTCTTCTAGGAAATAATGTTAAGGAAAAAATTTTGGCTGACATCAAGAAGGCCAAGTATTTTGGAATTCTTTTTGACAGTACACCTGATATGTCTCATACAGATCAGATGTCCGAAGTGATTAGATATGTTCATATTGAAGGTGATTCTGTTGAAGTAAGGGAATCTTTCTTGGGTTTCTTTCCTATTGCTGGAAAAACTGCAAATGAGCTCACAAAGGATATCCTGAGTAATTTGGAGAGTGATGGACTGGACATTAACTTTTGCTGCAGTCAAGGATATGATAATGCTGCAACTATGGCTGGTATTCATGGAGGTGTTCAGAAGAAAATAAAAAAAATAAATCCAAAGGTTTTGTTTGTCCCTTGTGCCAATCATTCCTTGAACCTTTGTGGGGTACACTCTTTTGGAACCAATCCTTTATGTGTAACATTCTTTGGAACTGTAGAGAAACTTTATTGCTTTTTTCACTTTCAACTCACCGATGGGAAGTACTGAAAGAAAATATGAACCTGACAGTCAAAATACTTTCTCAGATTAGATGGAGTGCACATCATGATGCCGTAAAGCCTCCCAAGAAACAATTTGAGAAGCTGATCATAGCCCTGGAAACATTGACGGATCAAAGAGAAAATGTTGACACAAGTGTAGATATATGTGACGAATATGCTGTAATATGTAACTGTACTATTTACCATTATTGATTCAGGTCTCTGTATTATATGTTATAATCATACTCCCTTTTGTCACTGTGTTAGTTCAGACTTTAGGCACATGCGCGCTGTACGCGCATGCGCAGATAGAGATACCCAGAGAGATTCCAAGACAGGACGCTGTTTCCCCTGTCTTAACTCCTTTTGTGTGTTTGTCCCAGAAATAGAACTTACGAACTTGACATCAGTGTCTTTCCTTTACCCCTGATATAAGGATCGCCTGAGTCTCTCCCACAACAAGGATCAGCTGAAGTTTTGCATAAAGCTGTATGTGATTTTTATTTTTTGGGTATCTTTCTTGTTGGTGTGATGTACTGGAAGGAGTGAATCTCACACAAGTATTTGCAAACAGAAGGAATTAGTCTTGAAAATTGCACTGTAAAGCTCAATGGTTTGAAATTTTCTTCGAAGTCAGCGAAATGAAATTGTGGAGAGAGCGATTCAATATGCAACTACACAATGTGAAGAAATGGGCATCTCCATGGAAACAAGAGGGAGATTAAGACGTAAGAAAATGATGCCAGGAGAGATGGCTAGGGATGCTGGACTGACAATGCAAGAGGAAATTAGGAGATCAATGTTTGAATGCTTAGATCGATTCAGTCTAGAATTGGATGCTCGTTCAGAGGCAATGCATAACATCTTGTCAATATTTGAAGCTATTCAGCCAAGCTACATGCTTTCTGCAAAAGAAGAACAACAACTTCAGGGGAATATTTCAAATTCAAGCATGACCAAGATTTTTAATGAAATTTCTGATGAGGATGTCATGGTAGAAATTATGCGACTTTGCAGACACATGGAGGCTGCCAAAATCACACATGAAGAAGCAAATAAATGGACAGTCTTGCAGTTCCTGAAGTTTATTGTCAAATGGAACTTTTGTGAAACCTTGCCAAACTTGTCATTGTGCTTGAGATTCTTTTTAACAATGTGTGTGTCTGTTGCATCATGTGAAAAAAGTTTCTCTATACTGAAACTCATCAAGAATTATCTTTGTTCTAGCATGACTCGGGCAAGATTGAACAGCCTAGCTATGATTTCTATCGAAAATGAATGTGCCAAGACAGTAAATTTTGATGAAATAATTGGTAAGTTTGCTGAAGCTAAGTCACGAACGATGAGGCTGTAAAACTAATACGGTGGTCCCTCAGTTAACGAAATTTCGGTTAACGAACTGCCTCCCATAAGATTCTTAAATTCGGTTAACGAACAAAAATTCGGTTAACGAATTTCTTACGAACCGACCTCAACATGTTTTCGCTTGCACTGGCCGGTCAACCAGCTTTAGTATAAGTCCGCCAATACATTAATTGGTTCTAGGGCTTAAATTCCTTACTATTTTAGTATATATCAAGAAATTTATACTATTCAATAATTTTAAAAGTTTAATGTTCAATTTTTTAGTCATTTTAACAATTATTGAACATAATTGAAGGTAAAGTGACTGGTTTAATGCGCAGCATCCAGCCTCTTAACACAGCAAACAGGCATTAGTCTCTCTCTGTTTTCACTGGAGGTAACATCTTGCTTGAGACTCTCTTCAACTAAACGCTTTTTTTCTGTGTTTCCAAGCAAATTATTGGTCATTTTGAAATATATTTTGCATATTGACAATATATAATGCAGTGCAGTGTTGATTTAAAGAAAATATTCTTGAAATACACCAAGAGAACTAAAATTTTATGGGTGAAATGGTGCCATGGGGTGACTTCTCTTCCACCCCAATGCCTTCCTTCTCCTTCACCCCCATTCTAATTCCCATCATCATCATCATCCAGGAGCCTTCTACATACACACCTCATAGTAAGTGAACTTTTCTACCATTTTTGTTGAATTTAGGCAATTTTCGGTGAGCTGGAACCAATTACCCAAAAACCCATTGAAACAATGGTTTCGGTTCACGAATTTTTCGGTTAACGAACAACCTGCTGGAACGGATTGTGTTCGTTAACCGAGGGACCACTGTATATATATATATTTTTATTGCGTTAGATGAAAGTATACCGCTTGTATCTCGTGGTTTCCTATGTTTTTAGGACAATCTAGTGCTATTGGTCAGGTTTCTGATGAAAGTGAGTTGAAGAAGGCTGTGCCCTTCTCATTGTGTAATACTTTACAGTCATGCGCCGGTTAACGTCCTAGATATGTTCTTGGAAACGTGACGTTAACCGGAATGGACGTTGTCCGATCATCACATAAACTTTTTATTTATACTTTTGTGTATGTGGAATACTATATACATTCATATACACTTTTACTCTTAAATCACTATTGTAATGTGATACAGGTGATTATTTTTTATCTCTTGTGGAAAATACATGACGTTTATATTAAAATTATTCACTGTTTTACTAGGGTTCCAGCAACGCCAGCAGATGGGGGAGAGAGAGGGTGCGAGGGGGCATGGGGGGAGGGGAGGTACTACGTTTGACAGTTGGGACTCTTGTAACATACTGATTAATTTGAATATAAACATGCTATAATTTGCACTAGACAAAACAATTTTAGTACCGTAATCAAATTAGTACATGTGCACTCCAGCTTTGCACTAAGAAATCTATGTAAATCTACCCAAAAATACAGTTGAAAAACTTTTTTATAAAATGTACTACAGTACTGTACACTAATGTACAACAATTTTATCTCGAGCAAAATATATGACGTTTATATTCAAATTATTGGCTGTCCTACAAGGATTCCAGCAATGGAAATTATAATCTCCTAACTTTAGTTTGAGATATTATATAAGATAAAAACTGTAAGCCTAAAAGCCTGGCTGGGGGGGGGGGGGGGGGGAGACTGACGGCACCGCCACCCAGGGAGGGGTTGGGAGGGGTGATAAGTTTGAGGCGAAGGTCTCTGTGTGTTTATTTAACAGTCCTATTAAGCTTCTCTCATTTTAAAATGCCAGTGATATGACCTAGGAAAATATAATTAACATAGCTGGGATTCTTGTAAGATACTGATTTATTGGAATATAAACATGTTGTAATTCGCACAAGACATAACAATTTTAGTACCGTAATCAAATTAGTACATGTGCAGTCCAACTTTGCACTAATTTATTTTACGTTTATTTTAGTATGGTGTGTGAATGTAAATGAGTGAAAATAAATGAAGAAATTTATGTAAATCTACCCAAAAATACAGTTGAAAAACTTTATAAAATGTACTACAGTACAGGTTGTACCTCTCTAGTCCGGCATTCTGTGGTCCGGAACGATTCTAGTTTGTCCAATAGGTAGATAGGCAGCTTTTTTTTTTTTTTTTATCTGAATTACGTGTATTATTATTATTACAGGAGTATTAAATTTTTGCCCCTCAAGCCCCAATGTGGGTCAGTGACCTATGCCTGGGTGGGCTAATCCCCTTAAAAAAAAAGCCGCGGGAAATTAAGGTTTGTTTACATCCGGCAGTTCGGCTGCTCTCTCTCTCTCTCTTTCTGCTTGTCTATACAGAGTACAACATTTGACCCTTCAATATATATGAGCAGTAAATAAGTGTTGCTTTCATATACTTATGTAGAGTAATGACGATATATTTTCACATGTGCGCACTTACATACGAGCAATCTCACTTTATTTTTTACCATTAATGGTTAGCTACTTATATTGTTCCATTTATTAACATTAAATAACATTACAGGTACTTCAAGCAACCATATTCATTCTTTACATTAATTTTACTACGGCTAAACTCAGGGTCTTATTTTCTTCAGTTTTATATGTAGAACCAATCAGTCACTGGTTTCGTAAGCTTTAACATAAACAATGCCGGCAGCCGTCTCGTCTCCTCTAATATTCCATGTATTATTAATAAATTGTATTGTTAATTTTGCACACACGTACATTAATTCAATAAAAACCAATTCAGAAACATTAATTAAAATATATATGAACAGTAAATAAGTGTTGCTTTCATATTCTTATGTAAAGTAATGACTATATGTTTTCACGTGTGCGCATGCGCACTTACATATGCGATCTCTCTTTTTCTTTACCATTATCGTTAGCTTCTTCTATTGTTCCATTTATTAACATTAAATAACATTACTTAAAACAACTATATTAATTTTACTACAGCTACAGCCAAGGTCTTATTTTCTTCAGTTTTATATGTAGAACCAGTCAGTCACTGGTTTTGTAATCAACGAAAACAATGCTGTGTCATTTCCTCATGTGTTTTAATGTTCTACGTATAATTAATGAATTGTATTGCTCATTTTGCACATATAAACATGAATTCAATAAAAAAGACATTCAGTAATAAACAATAATGAATCTTTTGTACATAAGAGAAATAACCCTGTTTACACGATTATGCACGTTGGCGGGCTGTTCAAACCCGTCGAAATTCAAGTTTCCGCCGTCAAAATATTTATTTATTTATTTTTTTGTGTTCCAATAAAATACGTTAAGAATTAAAAACTCGCGAAATTTGAGAAGCTACTATACGACATTTAACCCTTCAATATGTCTTCAAAGAGACCATGATGCAGAGAAAGTGGTGCTAGTGCTTCCAGTCATAAGCACAAGTCACTATCTAACCAGGAAAAGGGTGAATTTCCATGGTCCGGCAACGGTCAGGTCCCGAGGTTACCGGACTAGAGAGGTACAACCTGTATTGTACACTAATGTACTACTTTTTTTATATCTCGAGCAAAATATATGACGTTTATATTCAAATTAATCTCTGTCTTGCAAGGATTTCAGCAATGCAAATTATATTATCCTAACTTTAGTCTGAGATATTATATAAAATAAACATAAAGAAATCACCAATCTTTTATCTTGAACACGAGGGTGGTGGGAAGAGGGGGGGAGGGGGCGGGAGGTGAGGTGACAATGTTTGGCGTTTGTTTGTTTATTTATTTGAGATAAGATTTGACAGTTGGCCTGAAGGCCTGGTGTTTGTCATTACTTAAGAGTGACTAAGCTCTTCTCATAATTTTCCACCCAAACGACCTGGGTGAATATAACTTACATTGGAGGGATTCTTGTAAGATAGCAATTTATTTGAGTTTTTTTTTTTTTTTTCAATTTAAATTTTAATTGTTTATTCCGTGATAGAGGAAGCGGGATCCTAGTGCTGTCACTTGGTACCCCTGTACCATAACACCAGAAGCAACAGGCCAGTGTCACAAGTATATACAGTGGGGTATGCTATAACGAATCTAATTGGTTCTAGAACCTTGTTCGTTATAGCATTCGTTCGTTATAGGATTAATCCGTTCCAGGCCCCCAAATACAACCACTTAACACTGAAAAATATAATATATAATTGTAAAAATTGTAAATAAGTGCATAAATATGCATCTGAACCCCTGAAATAAAGAATATCATTAATACTTGTAATAAAAATACAATATATTAGTATAAAAAAAAAAAAAAAAAAAAAAAATTAAATGTTCGTTGTAGGAGTTTCGTTCGTTATAGCATTCTCAATTTTATAGGTAAAACCGTTCGTTATAGGAATATTCGTAGTAGGATCCGTTCGTTATAGCATACCCCACTGTACAGTCATCCCTTGGTTATCGCGCCTAATTGGGACCCCGCTGATACGAAAGTACAGAACCTATGGGATTTATTCTAATTGGTTCCAGGCACCCAAGACCCAACCCCAAGTGTCCCATTTTACGACCATTTATACCCACTAAATATATATATATATAAATATCATAAACACACATAGGCATGGCTAGGTTTATTACAAAGTGATGAAAAGGGTACGCTTAATACTGTAGTCCACAAAACATGTAGCTATGCTTTTTTTTATTTGGTCCCCCGTCATACGAGTCCGTTTTCTGTCACATCAGGATGCCTGAGTCCTCCGTTTTCTCTCTTAATCTTAGAGTGCACCAGAAACTTTACTATTTTTAGTAATGCTACAGAATTTGAAATTGCAACCCCAATTGCAACTTGCAATTGTTGAGGCAACTAGATATGTCTGATTACAGCAAATGTGTTAGTCAATTTGTAGGTGAAAGATTTTATCCTCAATAGATGTAGGTTAACATTTCACCTGTAGGCAAATGCTTAGAAAAGCCTAAGTAAGGAAGCATATTCCTTTAACACATAATATCTGACCAGTATGGGGAGGATTATCATGTCTCCGTCAGGGGGTCGTGGAGTGGTGGTCCAGCAGGTGTCACGTTTTTTTGGGGGGGCGGGGCGGGGTTGGGGCCACCGACGTATATGTGATCGGACGTTGTTCGGTCGGACGTTGTTCGGTCGGACGTTAACCGGTGCATGACTGTATTTAATGTGTAACTTGTAGTTATATACAGTATGGTTTCTGTACTTTGTATATTTGAATTAGTTGCATGTGCTTTGTTACATTGTGTAAATTTTGTTGAAATTAGGAAATACATTGAATTATATATACTGTAGATTTCCTAAATATCATCCACATTTACAAACCTGCTTTTAATTTACGAATATTACACTTGATGTAGGCTACATAATACTTGATGTAGGCTACATTATACTTGATGTAGGCTACATTATACTTTAGTAAAAAAAAAAATAATTCCATATTAATAGAAGGAAACTAAAACTTTTATAATATTTACTATGTATAATCCAAAATTCCTTAAAAGTATTATTATCTTTTTTATCATTTGTCTCGGTAGAGGAAGAGTAAGGGGGGCAAAGGAATGCCCTGCCCTGGGTGCCCAGTACTCTAGGGACGATTGTATATTTTACTTTTACTGTATATTTATTCATCTGGAAGGAAGGGGGTGCCAGTGGATAGGTCCGCCCCGGGTGCCAAATACTCTAGGAACGCCCCTGGTGGTATTACTCCTGCGATTAATTTTTCCCTACCATGTATTAATTCTACCCAAATTGTTTCTGTAATCAGTTCAGTTTTTATTTCCTTATTTATTTCACACTTCAGATTATCCATGACATAGATTGCTACTCTGCCTCCTTTCCTAATCTGCCTATCGGTATGGAATAATTTATAACCTGCAATTTGGTATTCGGCAGGGAACTCAATTGATTCTAAGTTTATCCATGTTTTGGTGAATGCTATTATATCGATTTTTTCGGTACATACCAACTCCCTGATTTCACCCATTTTGTTTCTCATACTCCTACTGTTTGCGTAGTAGACATTTAAGTTAGTCATGATCCGAGTCCTCCCTTTGACACTTTTAGGTTTTAACTCCCTACCTAACTTAGTTTCGTCATCATTCCTGCACTATTTCTCTGTAACTTTTCACTTTGTTTACCCGCTCCCACTGCAGTCTCCTCCAACTCCTTGCCCATATGTTCCCCTAGCAGTTTAAAGATTTCGGCATATTTTGAACTGCCCTCTCGAGAGAGCCAACCAGGGTTGCCACCCCATCCCTAGACAGATGTACCCCACCCCAAGCATAAAGGTCCCTTCTGTCGTAAAAGCTGTTCCAGTTGTCAACGAATGGGACTCCTACACTGGCCAATATTGCCTCCTGCACTGAGGCAGATAATGTGTTTGTTCCCATTACCAGACAAGATATTGTCCATCCTGTCAACTATATCCCCCACCCCAGCTCCTGGCAAACAAACCCTCATCCTATTTTTATTTTTACCACAAAAAGTTCTATCCAGGTACCGTACCTGGGAATTGCCAACAATTAAGTTTTTCGTACCTTCCCTCTCATCCCTGTCCCTGACCATGGTAATGTCCAATTCGTCTATCAAAGGATTGAAAGAGTTTTTCCACTTAGCTGCTGTTGTGTCCTTGGTTTCCTTTCTCACCATCAGTTTGGTCATTCCTCTCCTCACAACCTTCCATTCGCCTGTGTTTTCGTTAGACACGGGCTTTCCTTGTCTCGTGTCTTCTTCCTTCATTCTTGCTGTCACTTCCTTTAATTTCAAGTTTTCTTCCTTGACCTTCACTAACTTGGCCAGTAGTTGGCCCTCAGAAGGGCGCAGCCCTGCTCACAAGTAGCACAAGCCATTACAATTTTGACAATTAATCCCCGGGAGCTAAGTCTGCCGTGACCTTTCCTCCAGCGAGGTCAGAACACAACAGCCAAGTCCATTGTTGTTGATTGTTATGATGATTTTTCTCTGTTAAATGACAGAAGTGAAGTGCCCCAGCCAGCCAGCCCTTAGTTGATGACAGTACTGTACAGTACACCATCTGGGAGCACACATAGCATACGTAAATGTTTGACAGCTGTTCAGTGGTAAAGGTTTAGCTAAATATATTAAGAAGTTTTTCATGGTAAGACTTAAAGTTAGGGTGATGCCAAAATCTCAATGTTGTGTGATAATGGAATAATGGTGGTGTGAAGATTTATGTCACATACCAGTTGCTAAACATTATGTATATTGTTTGTTTGACATGAAGGAAACCAGGTTGGGTCCACCCCAGTAAGTTAAGTCTTCCTGTAGAGTTGAAGAGGTCTGTTGTCTGCCATTAAAATGTGTGTCACGTGAGACTGGGGAAGTGAGAGTGAAGGGCCGAGTCATCTGTACAGAATTGTTTGTTCACAGTCATTGTGCTGACTCAATAGTGCCACCACCAAGCACCCTGTGAGGACCATGACGTACTGTATATTGTATTGTGTACTAGCACTCTGTGCAACTCCCTACCTTTGTTTTTCTTCTGTGGTATAACCTCAATCATTTCAGCCTTCAAGAAGAGGATGCCATGGTGAATAGATTTGACAGTGACACTTGTCTGATCTCTCTCTCTGTTTGTTAAAAATAAGAAATGTACAGTAGTGTACTTGTGGTGGGAATATTATCTAAGGTTAAACTTCATGTTTCAGACATTGTGACGCCACATCTCGGGATCAAATGTGATGCTGAGTACAATGTCCAGTGGGAAAACAACATACTCCTGTGAGGAATGTGGCAAGTCATTTGGCTGGAAGAGTTCTCTTGAGAAACACATAATTGCACATAATGGTGTTAAAAACTTTAAATGTGATGAATGTGGGAAACTTTTTTCAGAAAATGGTAATCTCAAGAGCCACATTCTTGCTGTTCACCGTGTTGTTAAAAACTTTAGATGTGATGAATGTGGGAAACATTTTTCACAAAACAGTCATCTCAAGAAACATACTGAGTCTGTTCACTGTGGTGTTAAAAACTTTAAATGTGATGAATGTGGGAAACATTTTTCACATAATAGTTCCCTCAAGAACCACATTCTTGCTGTTCACTGTGGTGTTAAAAACTTTAAATGTGATGAATGTGGGAAACATTTTTCAAACAAGGGTAATCTCAAGAACCATATTCTTGCTGTTCACTGTGGTGTTAAAAACTTTAAATGTGATGAATGTGGGAAACATTTTTCCGTAAATTGTAAACTCAAGAACCATATTCTTGCTGTTCACTGTGGTGTTAAAAACTTTAAATGTGAAGAATGTGGGAAACATTTTTCTGAAAATGATGCTCTTGGGGAACATAGTTTTGCAGACCACAGTGGTAGTAAGTTTGATAAATGTGAGAAACATTATTCTGAAAATGGTTGTCTGAGTAGGCATATTCTTACTGTTCACCGTGGTGTTAAAAAATTTAAATGTGATGAATGTGGGAAACATTTTTCTCAAAAGTGTCATCTCAAGAACCATATTCTTGTTGTTCACTGTGGTGTTAAAAACTTTAAATGTGATGAATGTGGGAAACATTTTTCCAGGAAAAACAAACTCAGGCTTCATTTACTTGTGCACGAAAAAAAGAGAATTAAATAAATTTTTTAATCAATTCAGCAGAAGAGTAATGTGAAACTTGAATACTTCAACTTAAAACCACTTGAGCAAACTTTATGAATGTAGCCCAAGTTGTTATTACCGTATTTACTCGTGCATAAACTGATCTTATATGTAGTTTGATCCCTGATTTTGTTGTTAAATAATTGTGAGCTTTTCATATAGCTCTTGTATAATATGACCCTAGCTTTTGAGAAATACTGAACAATACAAGGTACCGGTATAATCCCAGACATAATTAGTAGAAAGACGCCAGGAGCCTCGCGCTCTCCTGGTTAGTAATTGTACAGTTCAACTGCAACACATAAACTAGTACAGGTTGTACCTCTCTAGTCCGGCATTCTGTGGTCCAGAAACTTCCGTGGTCCGGAACGATTTTAGTTGTCCAAAAAGTAGATAGGCAGCTTTTTTTTTTTTTTGTTATAGAACTTATCTGAATTATTATTATTATTACAGGAGTATTAAATTTTCGCCCCTCAGGCCCCAATGTGGGTCAGTGACCTATGACAAAGCTGCGGAAAATAAGGTTTGTTTACATCCGGCAGTTCGGCTTCTCTCTCTCTCTCTCTCTCTCTCTCTCTCTCTCTCTCTCTCTCTCTCTCTCTCTCTCTCTCTCTCTCTCTCTCTCTCTCTCTCTCTCAACATTTAACCCTTCAATATTTACGAGCAGTAAATAAGTGTTGCTTTCTTATTCTTATGTAGAGTAATGACGATATGTTTTCACATGTGCGCACTTACATACACGCAGTCTCACTTTTTTTTTCTTTAACATTAATGGTTAGCTACTTATATTGTTCCATTTATTAACATTAAATAACATTACTTCAAACAACCATATTAATTTTTTTACAGCTTCAATCAGGGTCTTATTTTCTTCAGTTTTCTATGTAGAACCAATCAGTCCCTGGTTTTGTAAGCATTAACGAAAACAATGCCGGCAGCCGTCTCGTCTCCTCGGGTGTTTTAATATTCCACGTATTATTAATGAATTGTATTGTTCATTTTGCACACACAAACATTAATTCAATAAAAAACATTCGGAAACTTTAGTTGAAATATATATGAACGGTAAATAAGTGTTGCTTTCATATTCTTATGTAGAGTAATGACGATATGTTTTCACGTGTGCGCACTTACATAAGCCATCTCTCTTTTTTCTTTACCATTATCATTAGCTACTTCTATTGTTCCATTTATTAACATTAAATAACATTACTTAAAACAACCATATTAATTTTACTACAGCTACAACCAAGGTCTTATTTTCTTCAGTTTTATATGTAGAAGTGGTTTTGTCTCCGTGTGTTTTAATATTGTGTGTATTATTAATGATTTCATTGCTCATTTTGCACACAAACATTAATTCAATCAAAAAGACATTCAGTAATAAACAATAATGAATCCTTTATACATAAGAGAAATGACGCTGTTTACACGATTGTGCACGTCTGAACGTTGGTGGGCCGTTCGAACCCGTCGAAATTCGAGTTTCCGCTGTCCAAATTTTTAATTGTTTTTTTTTTGTGTTCCAATAAAAAACGTTGAATTAAAAACTCGCGAAGTTTGAGAAGCTACTGTACGACATTTAACCCTTCAATATGTCTTCAAAGAGACAATGAAGCAGAGAAAGTGGTGCTAGTGCTTCCAAGCGTAAGCACAAGTCACTATCTATCCAGGAAAAGGGTGAATTTCCATGGTCCGGCACCGGTCAGGTCCCGAGGTTGCCGGACTAGAGAGGTACAACCTGTATTTATGGTGGTAGTAAATTATATACTGTAGTAAAACTTGTACCACTGTAGTAAGTCGTGTACAGTACTGTAGTAATGGTGCTCTGAGAACATCAATTAAAGAGTGACAGAAGAAACAGGTGCATGAAGTATTTGTTCATCTGTAACATGAAAAGTCAAACTGAAGTACTAGTTAGTGAGGGCTGACAGCCTTAGAGATTGTGAGGGCTGACAGCTGTAGAGACAGTGAGGGCTGACCACTGTAGATACAGTGAGGGCTGACAGCTGTAGAGATAGTGAGGGCTGACAGCTGTAGAGACAGTGAGGGCTGACCACTGTAGATACAGTGAGGGCTGACAGCTGTAGAGATAGTGAGGGCTGACAGCTGTAGAGATAGTGAGGGCTGACAGCTGTAGAGACAGTGAGGGCTGACAGCTGTAGAGACAGTGAGGGCTGACAGCTGTAGAGACAGTGAGGGCTGACAGCTGTAGAGACAGTGAGGGCTGACAGCTGTAGAGACAGTGAGGGCTGACCACTGTAGAGACAGTGAGGGCTGACAGCTGTAGAGACAGTGAGGGCTGACAGCTGTAGAGACAGTGAGGGCTGACAGCTGTAGAGACAGTGAGGGCTGACAGCTGTAGAGACACGGCTGCTTCAAGGTTACGGTGCCAAAGTGTATGCGGGGGGTATGTCTTCCGGAACGTCCTTATATATGACAACTCTACTTTAGCTTGTCTATTTGCTTACTAACATCATTACAAGTCACTATTTTCTTCACTATCTCTGTATACTGTATAGTCGATGTCTCGGGTATCATGTTTAAATTTTCGGAGGTGAAAACTGTTGAAAAATATTTTTTCAGTTTATTGGTCATTTTTCGATCGTTATCAGTTAGCTTGCTGGTATCTGACTGTATTGGTCCAATCTTTTCTCGTGTTTTAGTTTGACATGTTTGATAGAATCCCTTGGGGTTTTTTGTATCTCAATCTTAACCCTACTGGCCAGTACCTCATAATAATCTCAGAGGTAAACTTCACCTGATTTATTCTCCTACCCATAGCCTTCCTATATACAGTAAAAGTCCAAAAATCCGGATGCCAGGAATCCGGACTTTTCGAAAACCCAAACTTTTTAAATTTAGCGGGCTTTTGTGGGTTACGTGAATGGAGTTGCTTTAAAAAATTAATTTACATAATTCTAATAATAAAATTAAGTGTAAATTATAGGTAGCTAATTTTGTTAGTTTTGTAATTAGCTTGAACTGAAATGTAAAATTTGAGGCACTATAAATCTTTTGTGTGTATGTGTGCATGCGTGAATGCCACAGCTGCACAGCGACAACAAACGACCACACGATCGCCACTTTAAAACAAGCAATCAAACTGTGACAACGTATGTAATTTTGAGTCCTACTCTTTCCATGTACAGAGTACAAGCCCATAATAATGGCCCCTGAAGTAGATAAACTTTGTTGTGTGAAGAAAAAGGAGAACACATTGAAAATGAGTGACAAACTTGAAATAATTAAGAAACTAGAATGTAATGTGAGCAATGCTGTTCTAATGAAAACATACAACATTGGAAAGTCTACAATTTATGATATAAAAAAGGCAAAGAATAAAATTCTAGAATTCACAGCTGCTTCTGAGCCTTACATTAAAATTGCTGAAAGAAAAAGCTTACATTGGCCCAAATTAGAAAATCTTGATAAAGTGTTGCACGAATGGTTTTTGTTAAAACGATCAGAAGGTATGGCAATTTCTGGGCCGATGCTTATTGCCAAAGCAAAATCTTTTAAGGAGCAAGTGAACATTGAATCAGAGTGAGCATTTAGTGATGGATGGCTTAGGAATTTCAAGACTCGTCATGGTATTAGACAGTTTGTTTACATTTTTGTCTTGTGTTGACTTTATTTTTCTTTAAAACTGCTCGTTTTGATAAATGAAGCATGCTTTATTTGATAATGAATAAACTATCAAAATGTACCTGTTCATCTCTTCTTTATTCCTCCTTAAATTTTAATTTTAAAAGTACTGCCTGAGAATCCGGAAAATCCGAAAATCCGGACCGACCCAATCCCCAAGCAGTCCGGATTTTTGGACTTCTACTGTACAATAATATTTGTGAAATAATTATTTATCCATTTTGGATCATTGTTTGATCTGAGTTTTCTGTATGGTATGTTCTGCCTTTGTGCATTAAATAACTCGTGATTTAAATTGTTGTGGAACTCATCAACCTCAGATCTCGTGATCAGGTCATCCTCAACCGTCATATTTTGTGAGGTTATCGTTGTCAGGTCTCCAGGTAAAGTGAGGTCTCCCTCTGTGGGTACATTGTGTGAGGTCATGTAATCCATCCCCAAGTGTGATACAACTTCTCTCAGCTGCCTTTTTAACCTATCAAAGTTTGCCCTTCTGAAATCTGGAACTTAATGGAATTTTCCTTGCGAATGGCATGAAATCTTATTTCTTTGTGATCGCTGTTGGCAAGTTTGTTCCCTACCTCGACATTACTAATGAGGTTTTCTCTGTTAGACAGAACCAAATCGAGTACATTATTACCCCGGTTGGGTTTGGCTTTATGTTGACTTAGGAAACAGTCCTGAACTGTCTCAAGAGAATCCTCTGATTCTGAGTTGCCTGTAAGGTCGATCCAATTTAGTTGGCTAAAATTAAAGTCGCCTACTATACAGACTTTGCTATGTCTGGATGCCCTGCGCATTTCATCCCAAATAAGTCGCTCATTAACTCTTATCAGTACAAAACTGATATGTTACATAAATTTATTTGTCAGTGGCCCACGGTTAAAAATACTTTGAAAACCTTGGACCTGACTTGCTAGTCATGTCACCCCCTTTCTCTTAAGCTCCTCTACGTGTGTGTTGGTGTGGGGATTAGTGGATGACATCATTATGACCTGACCCCATGTTTAATAAGGTCACCCTGTATATTTAAGCCTCTCTCCATGTAATCCAGTTGCCTCTGAAGATGTGAATAAAGTCGAAAGCTAAGGTGCTCCATTGTTTCCCTTTTCCCCCCCATGTGATTTTATCCACACACACATTTACACATTATATATATATATATATATATATATATATATATATATATATATATATATATATATATATATATATATATATATATGCTGATAACCACAAGGTTGAAGAAAACACGAAGTTCCCAAGCGCTTTCGTGTAATTCACATCTTCAGGGGTGAGTACAGACTAGAGAGAGTAATACAAATCAAGGTGAATATATACAGAGGAGGGTGAGACCAGGTCCACAATGGTCAGGTAATTAGGTAATGACCCTACTAATCTTTAAATAGCACACAACGGTTGGTGGTCAGGTCAGATGGGCCAGTGACCCGCCCTCTCACTTGATCACAAATCTTCTCAATTACAAAATTGTCCAGCTTGTACATGCCGTTACTCAAATTCATGTTGAATGCTTCGGTATGTTTAATAAGACTAGATTCTATGATGTTCCTACTATCAATTGAATTACATGGTAATATTGAGGAGGCATTATCCCAGTCAATGCAATGCTTGTTATCCCTCAAATGAACAAACAGAGCATTGGATTCCTGGCCTGTCCTAACACTGTATTTGTGTTGTTTAATTCTAGTTACAAGATCTTTACCTGTCTGGCCTAAGTAAAACATATTACATTCCTTGCAAGGGACTTTATAAATGCAACCAATTGTGTTGTTGGGGGAGTTCTTGATTAACATTTGTTTAACAGTGCATGAGTTTTTAAATGCCACATTGACGTTCCAGGTTTTTAGCTGTGCCGGAATGTGTGAGAAATTTTTGTGAAATGGTAATATTAAGATATTCTTATGGTTGCATTTATAAAGTCCCTTGCAAGGAATGTAATATGTTTTACTTAGGCCAGACAGGTAAAGATCTTGTAACTAGAATTAAACAACACAAATACAGTGTTAGGACAGGCCAGGAATCCAATGCTCTGTTTGTTCATTTGAGGGATAACAAGCATTGCATTGACTGGGATAATGCCTCCTCAATATTACCATGTAATTCAATTGATAGTAGGAACATCATAGAATCTAGTCTTATTAAACATAACGAAGCATTCAACATGAATTTGAGTAACGGCATGTACAAGCTGGACAATTTTGTAATTAAGAAGATTTGTGATCAAGTGAGAGGGTGGGTCACTGGCCCATCTGACCTGATCGCCAACCGTTGTGTGCTATTTAAAGCTTAGTAGGGTCATTACCTAATTACCTGACCATTGTGGACCTGGTCTCACCCTCCTCTGTATATATTCACCTTGATTTGTATTACTCTCTCTAGTCTGTACTCACCCCTGAAGATGTGAATTACACGAAAGCGCTTGGGAACTTCGTGTTTTCTTCTTTCCTTGTGGTTATCAGCATATACCTAGATCACGCGCACCTACAGTGATTTACTTGCGTGTATATATATATATATATATATATATATATATATATATATATATATATATATATATATATATATATATATATATTTTGTTACGAACCACACCATCAATTGTCATGATCTACCTACCCAGCACTACGAACCACGCCATCTATTGTCCTGATCTACCTACCCAGCACCACGAGCAACGCCATCTAGGGACGAAACACGAGTATGACTAGTTTTGGTTACCACTCCGGGGTTTCCCTTCTCCATATCCTGGTTGTTGCGTCACTTCCTACAAGTCTTCTTCATCAGCTCCAGTTCGATGAGAGTTCAGTTCACTCTGGGAAGTGACCACAGGATCACCTATCCTGGAAACCTACGGCACAGTGACTACCTACCGTCTTCTACAATACTCAGCCTTACTCGTCAGCCATCTCAGCTCCGCACTTAAGTATTTGTAATCTTATATTGCCTCCCCCCCCCCCCCCCTCCACCTTGCTTCAAATTATTGTATGTTGTATTAATATGTATATACTGTTAATGTTTAAGTTAAGTATGGTTAAGGGTAAATTATAGAAAGCTGAATATTTTGTTAAGGAATTTATGGTACGTTATTATACACAACACAAACTCGCATTCTTTGTCTACCCTTTTATAGTCCGATTGTCTTTGTTTTTTTATTGTTGTTGCCTGTTGGGATCTGGGTAGACATTTAACAATATTCTAAATCCCCAACTCGTAACAAATGGCGACCGTGACAGGATACAACATTAAGTGCCATATTCCTTCCCCCCTAGTTACTCCTTGTTAATTATTCCTCCCAGTCACTTCTGTTCACAATTGCTTCACGGTGGTTTAAAGTTTCCTTCATATGTGTGTGCATATATTGGTATTACCGTACAGTAAGAGTGACAGACGTAGGATATTAGGTTCCAAGTGTCATAAGGCTTACCTGTTATTACATGTGGCAGTCGTGTAGTAAGTCTTATCGAGTATAGGGAAGAATCCGGATCTGTTTAATGCCGTACCCTCATTCCAGAGTAGGCTGTTCCACAGTCACTAGTTTAGGGTGAAGTGATATCTTGGGACGCCCCGCTCTACCAGGACCCTATAATTATAAAGCCTCAATTATTGTTCTTCTCATTATCTCATTCGGGGTCAATAATCAAGTAACTCAAGGGTTGTTAATCCGGATCTTTATATAAATGCCGTAATACGCCCTTCCTGTTTCAAGTTTCTAAGGGTTGTTAATCCGGATCTTTATATTAATGCCGTAATACGCCCTTCCTGTTTCAAGTATCTAAGGGTTGTTAATCCGGATCTTTATATAAATGCCGTAATACGCCCTTCCTGTTTCAAGTATCTAAGGGTTGTTAAAACGGATCTTTATATTAATGCCGTAATACGCCCTTCCTGTTTCAAGTATCTAAGGGTTGTTAATCCGGATCTTTATATTAATGCCGTAATACGCCCTTCCCCTTTCAAGTCTCTTATCCTTATCTAAGGATCGTATCAGAAGAACAATATTCATAAGTGTAATTTCCCTAGGTATAACTTGGGTATTTTCCGGGACTTTCTGGTTATCCACTGCTGTGATATTTTCTAGCGTAATCCACTTATCTTATCTTTTTGTCCATTAATTAATTTATCTTGGTTTTCTTAACAATGGCCACCTCAGGATTTGTTAAACTTGGTAGACCTGGAGGAGTGGAAAAGCAAGATACCATTTCACATCTTGAAGCATGTGGAGGAGTGTGGAGAGGTTAATTTAGGGCGTGCGGCTGAGCTGGCTGATTCATACGCCTTGCTGGTGGAGTCACTGTGCCGTAGGGAACGTGGTACTTTCCGGCATGTTAGGTCCTCCTCTGATGATAACCTTGGGGACGTGAGTGGTAGGTCGAAAGGTCCCACACCTACCCCCCCCTGATGCAACCAAGTTTACTTGTTCTTACTGTAAAAACCCAGGCCATACGATCCAGACTTGAAAACACCCAAAGCGTCGAATTGCTAAAAGTAGTTCCCTGGATCCCAAATCCAAACCAATAGCAAACACCAATGTGGAAAGGCCCCATCAGGATCTCTTCTCTTCATTCACCTATGAGGGAAAAATTTCAATCATAGAGGGGTCTCGTTCTTTCCCTATTCGTATACTACGTGATACGGGCGCAGCACAATCTATCCTCCTGTTTAACGTCATTCCTGATATATCTACCGCATTTACTAATGAGTCTTCTAATTTCAGATCTCTCATCCCATTCTTCCTATCCCTTAGCTAAAGTGCACCTCCAATGTCCCTTGATTACTGGGGAAGTGCAAATAGCCATTAGGAAAGATCCAATGCCTGTGAGCGGCATTCATTTATTATTGGGTAATGACTTGGTAGGAGATCTAGTGGTTCCCAACATAAAGACAGTCGACTCTCCCTTACCTGTCAACCCCACCACTGACCTTGAAGAAACTATTCCTCACCTTTTCCCATCTTGTGCTGTCACCCGGTCACAGAGTGTGCAAAATGGGCCCTCTTCATCTAAAACCACCTCCAATATCTTCCTACCCACAGAAGATCTGTACAATAAGACCATTAGTAAGGATGAGCTCATTAAAGCCCAACCATCTGATCCATCTTTGTTCAAACAGGTGATGAAAGACCTCAGTGTGGACCATTGTACATCTTCGGCTTACCACCCACACTCCCAAGGTTGCTTGGAACGGTTCCATCAAAACTTTCATATCAATGCTAATAAACTATCTCCACCTCGACTATATAGTCCATACTCCTGATCGCAGAAAAGATTCACAACTTGTTCACATTAATCTCATGAAACTTTACCATTCCAGGCAGTCAGAGGAAGACATCCCAGAGGCTATAAGCCTACCTGTATTGCATACGGTTTTGTCAGAGCCGGAGACAGATGACATGGATCTATTGGAGAATTTAGACTTCCCTCTACCTAAAGAAAACCCTGCTAACAGTCACATACTCAACAACTTGGATGAGTATTTTTCTGTTCTGAATCCATCTCAAGCAAAAGATCTCACTAAGTTATTATCAACATCTCCTAAAGTCACGTCAGACCTCCCAGGGTTTTGCAATATACTTAAACATGATATTAAGCTAATCTCAGATGATGTGCAACCCTTTAGGCAATCAGCATATCGACTAAATCCACAAAAAGAGAGATTATGAAAAAGGAGGTAGATTTTTTGTTAAAACATAACTTAGCTGAGCCTAGTACCTCCCCCTGGGCTTCACCTTGCCTTCTCATTCCAAAACCCGATAGCACTTTTCGTTTCTGTACCGATTATCGTAAAGTGAACCAAGTCACTGTCTCAGACTCCTACCCTTTACCTTTGATTGAAGATATAATAGACAGCATAGGCTGTGCCAAATTTATCAGTACGGTGGACATGTTGAAAGGATATTATCAAGTGGGACTCACGGATATGGCAAAAATAATCTCAGCATTTATAACTCCATTTGGTCTTTTTCAATATTTGGTTATGGCGTTTGGCTTTTCTAATGCTCTGGCCACGTTCCAGAGGGCCATCAATCACCTGATTGAGGACCTAGGTGGGACGTTCGCCTTCCTGGATGACCTGGTGGTGGTGTCAGACAGCTGGAACGAACATCTGGTGCGTTTGGAGATACTGTTCGCATGACTGCAAGAGACTGGATTCACCATAAACCTGGCTAAATCTGCTTTTGGCCGGGCCTCAGTGACTTACCTGGGACATATCGTTGGGCATGGTATGGTGAGACCCAAGGACGCAAACGTTAAAGCCATCTTGTCCTTCCCCACTCCAAGGACGAGGAAGGAACTCATGCACTTCCTGGGGATGTGCGGCTACTACCGTTGGTTCTGCAGTAACTTCTCCAGCGTGGCCGGACCCCTCACAGACCTTACCAGTGTTGCGGTCCCTTACATCTGGAACCAGAGGTGCGACCAGTCTTTCCACCGCCTCAAAGCCTTCCTTGCCTCCAAGCCTGTAGTCCAACCCCCTGACTACACCTTGCCCTTCCATCTGCAAATTGACGCTAGCGGTGTCGGATTGGGGGCTGTGCTCCTACAACCCGACCCAACCACTGATGTCCTTCACCCTGTGGCATACTACTCCGCCAAGTTGAAAAAACATCAGACCAACTACTCGACCATAGAGAAGGAGGCCCTGGCTCTGGTGTTGGCAATAAAGAAGTTTGAATGTTACCTCCAGTCGTGCCCACAAACAACCCTAGTCTTCACCGACCATAACCCACTCACGTTCATCCAAACCAACAAGACCTCCAACCAGCGAATACTCCGCTGGGCTCTCCTCACCCAGCCCTATAATCTACAAGTCCGGCACATAAAGGGGGTGGACAACCTGATTGCGGACTCCTTATCCCGAGCTCCACTGGAAATGCAGCAGCTACTCTCCAGACGCACCAGGTGATCAACTCCTTCGCGCCCGCGCTATGGAGGTCTTTGGAGGGGGGGTGTGTTACGAAGCACACCATCAATTGTCATGATCTACCTACCCAGCATTACGAACCACGCCATCTATTGTCTTGATCTACCTACCCAGCACCACGAGCAATGCCATCTAGGGACCAACACGAGTATGACTAGTCTTAGTTACCAGTCCGGGGTTTCCCTTCTCCATATCCTGGTTGTTGCGTCACCTCCTACAAGTCTTCTTCATCAGCTCCAGTTCGATGAGAGTTCAGTTCACTCTGGGAAGTGACCACAGGATCACCTATCCTGGAAACCTACGGCACAGTGACTACCTACCGTCTTCTACAATACTCAGCCTTATTCGTCAGCCATCTCGGCTCCGCACTTAAGTATTTGTAATCTTATATTGCCTCTCCCCCCCCCCCTCCACCTTGCTTCAAATTATTGTATGTTGTATAAATATGTATATACTGTTAATGTTTAAGTTAAGTATGGTTAAGGGTAAATTATAGAAAGCTGAATATTTTGTTAAGGAATTTATGGTACGTTATTATACACAACACAAACTCGCATTCTTTGTCTACCCTTTTATAGTCCGATTGTCTTTGTTTTTTTATTGTTGTTGCCTGTTAGGAGCTGGGTAGACTTTTAACTATTCTAAATCCCCAACTCGTAACAAAATATATATATATATATATATATATATATATATATATATATACATATATATATATATATATATATATATATATATATATCTTGATAAAATCACACGGGAAAATGGAAACAACTGAGTACCTTAGCTTTCGTCTTTATTCAGGACATCTTCAGAGGCAACTGGATTACATGGACAGAGAGAGGCTTAAATATACAGGGTGACCTTAAAAAACATGAGGTCAGGTCATAATGATGACATCCACTAATCCCCACACCAACACACACGTAGAGGAGCTTAAGAGAAGGGTGGTGACGTGACTAGCCAGGTCAGGTCAGAAAATAGGGACCCACAAAATAACTATCATACATCTAGATCAAAGGTTTTCAAAGAATTCTTAACCTTGGGCCACTGACAAATAAATTTATGTAACATATTATCAGTTTTGAACTGACCATCACTAAGGTTTATTGATTTTAATTCCTTAATCAAACTAGCTTCAACCAGAAGTCTTTCTGTGACACAAGATGATTTGAATACTTCTAAGCTTTTTTCCCAAGCAATGGGGTGATTATTATTCCTAACATGAACGAACAAGGCACTGCTTTCAGATGCAGTTCTGATATTATACTTATGTTGTTTGATTCTGAGCTGCAGTGTTTTTCCTGTCTGACCTACATAATTACAATTACATCTGCTACATGGAATACAATAAACATTTCCATTTACATTCAAACTTGGGCTATTCCTTATTAACATATTGGTAATGGTTGAGTCATACTTGAAAACAACATTAATATTTAGAAGCTTGAGGGACTGAACTAACGGGACAAATTCATTACGATAGGGCAGTCAAAATATTCTTAAGTGTAGGAACTTGTCTGGTTTGAGAGGAATGAAAGGATTTTTTAGCCCTTTTAAAACAACGATCAACAAACACAGAAGGGTACCCGAGTTTCTGTGCAATAGAACGAATGTGTTTCAATTCATCGTCAATAAATTCAGAGTCACAAATACGCAGACATCTTAAGAACATAGCAGAAAAAACTGACATTTTGGTAGACTCAAGGTGATTCGATAGAAAGTGAATGAAATTGTCTACCTGTGTGGGCTTTCTATATACAGTACCTTAAATTTATAGTTTTGGCCATTTCTCATGATAAGCATATCAAGAAATGGAAGGGATTCATTTATTTCTCTTTCAATTTTGAATGTGATACTAGGGACAATATTATTAAGCTTGTCTAAAAATTCCAATGGGTCACTGTTTCTAGGCCAAAGACAAAGAACATCATCTACATATCTATACCATGGAGGAATCAAGTCCACTATATTAGGTAGTAATCTAGACTCAAAAAACTCCATATAAATACAGGCTAGAGGAGCAGAAAGACAATTACCCATGCTCATTCCAAATATTTGCTTGTAGAACTTCCCATTTGCTCTAAACACATTGTCAGTTACACATAACTCTATCAATTTCAGGAAAGTATCATGTTCAATAGTTAAATCTAGCAGTTGTAATTTATCTTTAAGAAATGAAAGTAAGTCTTTCACAGGTACTCTAGTGAACAGTGAATTTACATCAAAACTTATTAATTCGCAAGGTTCGTTGTGTTTCTTGAGTTTATCAATTAAATCACTGCTATTGTGTATATGTGAATTAGATATTTGGCCTGTAAGAGGGGATATCATCTTTACCAGCCACTTGGATAATTTGTAAGTAACAGAACCCACAGAACTCACGATAGGACGTAATGGATTATTAAGCTTGTGTGTTTTGATCAATCCATACATATAAGGTAAAGTGGGATTGATTTGAGAGAGCTCTTTGGTGAGATCGGGGTTCTTTTTCAATAACATCTTCATTTTGGAATTAGATAACTTATTAATATTTTCCAGGGGATCTTTCGTAAGCTCACAATACGTGCTTTCATCACTAAGTAGTGAATTCATCTTATCATTGTAGTCACTTTTATCCAAATTAACAATAGCATTAGACTTATCAGCCTTGGTAATATGGATATTCTTATTTCTTTTCAAGTTTATCAAGGCTGTTTCAAATCTTTTTGGAATGTTTGAAGCAAATTTCTTATTTAAAACACTATGTATACAACCTCTAGCTATGGAAATATCTTCATTTGTAACATCTGACGACTTATTCTTTTCCAGTTTGATTAAACCTTTAGCAATAGTAAGCGGATTAACGCACCGTTGAGTGATAGAAAACTTCCTACCAAAACCAAGAACAAGTTTCTCATTTGTCTGTAGATCATAAGATGATAAGTTTATGAACAAATTTGGATCACTCAATATGGTCCAGTAACTCTCGTCAAACAGAGCATTTAATTTGGCATTTAACCTTCTTTTTTGGGCTTTGTCAGTTTCACTAAGAAGTTGATATACAAAATCACGAATGGTGTGTCACTTATCAACACAAACACTGTTTTGCATAAGTATTTTACACTGAGCACTGTGCTTGAAGGCTAATTTCACACTATCACTTGAACTCTTGATAAGGGAATCTAGCAACACCTTATCCAACTCAGAGAATGCTTGATTGTCCAGATTTCTTAGTCTACTTGGAAGACATGACTTGGGAACAATTTTATCATCTCTGCAATCTTTCAAAAACTTCAACTTGTTTTTGAAACTATGAGCCTTCAGCAAACTCTTCTTGTAGTTACGGTAGATGGGGCGAAGATGAGGATGTTGTTGACAGATTAAGGACACAGCGTAAGAGAGACGTGTAAATTCCATATTTCATGTAAATCCACAATGAAAACGTGGATAAGATAAGTCTTGATAAAATCACACGGGAAAATGGAAACAACGGAGTACCTTAGCTTCCGTCTTTATTCAAGACATCTTCAGAGGCAACTGGATTACATGGATAGAGAGAAAGCTAAGGTACTCCGTTGTTTCCATTTTCCCGTGTGATTTTATCAAGATTTATCTTATCTATGTTTTCATTGTGGATTTACATGATATATATATATATATATATATATATATATATATATATATATATATATATATATATATATATATATATATATATATATATATATACAGGTAGTCGTCGACTTACGACCTAGATTGGTTACGGCCGACCGGTCGTAAGTTGATCTGGTCGTAAGTCGGCCTATGTTATAATTACCTTACGTATATTATACTGTAATGTGTAATGATAATATAATCATCTTTAAGTCATATTTTATCAACATTTTCTTTGTTCATTATTGTTATGGTCGTCAGGTTTAAGTAAATCACTGCATACTACAGTACAATTGGTTTATTATTTACACTGGGGCTGGGGCCAAAACTGTCGTACCGCCGGTCATAAAGTCGAACAGACGTAAGTCGCATAGGTCGTAAGTCGACGACTACCTGTATATATATATACACACACACAGTGGGGTATGCTATAACGAACGGATCCTACTACGAATATTCCTATAACGAACGGTTTTACCTATAAAATTGAGAATGCTATAACGAACGCAACTCCTACAACGAACGCGGATGAATACGGGACTATTTCGCCTGGCGCATGAATATTGTTGTACCGCGACCCACAACAAGAGTGTCAGGCGCCATCTTTGTCTCATTGTGTAGCCAGTGCACCACTGTTAGTGTTGAAATTTCGTCTTTTGATGTGGAAATTTGCGTTATTTGTATAACTATTTTGTTATACAAGTATACAATTGTAACAATGAGTCGTCCAAAGCGAGTGAGAAAGCTAATAACCCTTGAAACTAAGAAAGAAATTATAAAGAAACGTGAGAATGGAAGAAGCATTGCGAAACTTAGTGATGAATATGGGATGGCTAAATCGACTATATGTACGATTATGAAGAATAAAGAGGAGTTAAAACTGTGCAAGTGGCTAAGGGAATCTTTAGACTTAGCAAAGCAAAGTGTAATGTGATTGAAGAAATGGAAAATTTACTCTTAGTGTGGATAAAGGAGAAAGAAATGGCAGGTGGTAACATTAGTGAAGCTATAATTTGTGAGAAGGCCAGACGACTGTTTGAGGACCTTAAAGCCAAGACTCCCAGTGGAAGTGATAGTGATGTGCCAGTGTTTAGGGGTACCTGCATGCTGAATAACACTAAGGTAAGATAAAGTACCGTATTTTTTACATTTTCCACAGAATTTTTTCAGTGTTAAGTGGTTGTATTTGGGGGCCTGGAACGGATTAATCCTATAATGAACGAATGCTATAACGAACGAGGTTCTGGAACCAATTACGTTCGTTATAGCAGACCCCACTGTATATATATATATATATATATATATATATATATATATATATATATATATATATATATATATATATATATATTCAGAAATTTCAGAGTAATTTCAAACGCCGCGCCATTGGCAATACTGAGTTTTCAAGGTCGTCTGAGGGAAGAGAGCGCTCCCCGCACATAGCGAGAGGTTGTGGAACTAGGCCTATATGATATTGAATGTAATTTGCCGAATTAATAATGATGCGATTCATGAAGTTAAGGGACTATTATTGAATTTGGAATTATTATAGATCGTTATCAGTCTGAATAATGTTACGGGTGTCCCAAGGAGTTATTAGTTAGGCGGAAAATATGTCACTAGGCCTAAGGTAGCGCCTTGGAGAGACGCGACGCTAGCTGGTCCTCAGTCATGTGAAAGTGATTGGACCTACAGGACATCCCTGCGCGTCCGTCCACAGAAATAGTCACGTGGCCTAGTCACCTGTGTTGCGCTATTGCAGTATAACGAGTAAGTCTCATTCGATCTCAGACAGGGTTTAGATAGGGCAGTGATAAAGTTAACAAGAGCTAACAGTGAGTTCATTTCAGGGTTTCCGTCAGAACCCACTTGACTGCGAGAAATTGACTGCGAGAGATTGACTGCCGTTTGAGACTGCCGTGATGATTGAGGATTGGCGATTGCCGCCATTGGAACGATCAGTGTTGGCTTGTCACTGGTTAGCGGGGTAGCAAAGGATCTCTTGAGTGGACGAGTGCTCCCGACAACTAAAACGACACGGGACCAGCATCAGCATTGGGTGATCAGTTCTTACCACGTGGGTGCATAACACCACGTGCCCTCGGTCAGCTAGAAGTATTACCTACTGGCCATGGTCACCTGCGGGCGTTCTCTCTTCCCACCCATGGACTCACTGAGAGTACACTGAGGCTATCTGAGTAAATTAATTGTCACACAGACCAGGAGTCTAGGGGATTCCTAGAGAAACATTTTATCTCCCTTATTACGGGTGTATGTTGAGTTGGGTGGAGCATGGTTCACGGAGAGTGGTGGACCCAGTAACATCTCAATAATAGTGACAATATTTTTGTGTGTAGTTAGTACCATTTTTCAGTTACTGATATTATCTTGACGTGTGTAGTAATAGTTCCTAAATTTTTTTTTTTTTTTTGCGTTCCAATAAAAAACGTTGAATTAAAAACTCGCGAAGTTTGAGAAGCTACTATACGACATTTAACCCTTCAATATGTCTTCAAAGAGACCATGATGCAGAGAAAGTGGTGCTAGTGCTTCCAAGCATAAACACAAGTCACTATCTATCCAGGAAAAGGGTGAATTTCCATGGTCCGGCACCGGTCAGGTCCCGAGGTTGCTGGACTAGAGATGTACGACCTGTATTGGTTCCACCTCACTGAAAATTACAAAAAGTAAAAAAAACTGCATTAAAGTACACTTATTTTGAGGTGTGTATGTAGAAGGCTCTTGTTTGATGATTATGGGAATTAGAAGTAGGGGTGGAGGAGAAAGGAGAAGAGAAGGAAGTGGCTGTGAGCGCGAGCCTTGAGTGTTAGTGGAGTGACTCCCACGTATTTGGGGTTTTGTTCTCACTGGGTTACAAGTATTACTTAAAGCTACACTTGTGATGTGCAACTCTTATACAAAGTCCACCACATTTCTCACAGTCTGTCCTCCCTAGGACCCTAGGTACTTTTTAATGAGGCTGTCGTTGTTTATTTCTTATTGTTCTCTCATCACATGTTGTGTTAGTCAGCTGCAGCTGCCCCATTATTACTGTGGGTGTTGATGTAACTTTCTTGTTTATGTTTTAGTGTATAGTAAAAGCATAAAATCACTAACACCTGAGATGAACTGATATTCCATCCCTGGTGTTCCACAAGAAATATGAACATTAGTTATTGCTGAAACTCAACTAAAAATTAAACCAATGTGGATTGTAGATACAAAGTGTTTCTCAGTCATATTTTTTTTTTAAGTATATTAATAACATTTAGCTTCATTTTCAAAGCAGAATTTAATCATTAATCAGTTATGATACTTTGCAAATACGGCATGCCTTTCAAATTCAGGGGGGGAGGGGGGGGCATTTTTATTTGTGTGCAAGGAAATTTATATTCCCTGTATGTGTTTGCTCTTAGGACAATTATTTCTTTTACCTGTATTGTATATATGTGTGTCTACTCACACATATACATCTCCTCCCCGACTTACGACCTACTCGACTAATGACCACCCGCACTTACGACCTGCCTCAGTCGTACCAAAATTTTGTCAAATTACATATTTTCGAGTCCCAATGTCGGTGATTGCACTGTGTATTGACAAAATTTTTGTTTGTAATTCACTTTAAAATGGCTGGCAAGCTTAAAAGTGAGAGTTTTGTGGTGCTGAGAAAAAAAAGAGATGCCCATTTTAGATTTTCTATGTATTACTCAAGCATTTTTGACTTACGGCCATTTTGATTTACGACCTGGATTTGGGTCCCTAACCCTGTCGTAAGAAGGCGAGGAGCTGTATACAATACAGGTAAAGGAAAAGCTCCCTGTCCAGGCTGCAAAAATGCCAATCAAGTTTAAAACTACCCTTAGACATGCTTGGGTACATCCAGGGTATCATCCGCAAGTAACCGAGGTCTGCAAATTTGAAAGGCATGCTGTACTATTTTTTTTTTTTACTTTGTTTTGCTTCAGTTAAATAAACTTTTATTTCAGTAATTTTGAAGAAAGCTACTTTGTACATGTTTTAATTTTTACATAGTAACAGTGCAGTACTTTATCTTTAGTAATATTTTCAGGTTCTTTCTCCATCACTGCCTTAAGTGGACCTGAAATGAGCTGGACTTGATGTGAACTAGCCAAAAGTGAGCCGTACCTGAAGTTAACTGGACCTGCAGTGAGCTGGACCTCAGGTGAACTGGAACTAAAGTTAACTAAACCTGATGTTACTGGACCTGCAAGTAGAGTAGACCTAAAGGACTATCTGGTATTTTTTTAATATTGTTCTGGTTGTAATATTAGGAAGGTACTACGGGCATTCCCTAGTTTTTAAGAGTTCTGTTCCTAAAAAACCACCCCACCATCCCCTCCCTCCAGCTAGAAGGTGATAGGATTTTTATGGTAAAGGTGGTTTTTGGCTCATAACTTGCATTGCTGAAATCCTTGCAAGATAGCAATTAAGTTGAGTATAAACATCTCACAGTTTGCACAAGAGATAATTTTTTTTGTCCTTTAGCCAAGTACATTTGAGTACAAAGTGAGTTCAGTAAAATGTTGCTGAAAAATATGGCTCTTTCACAGGGAAAAGTTTGTATAACTATCCCCAGTGGTTAGGATATTATGTACTGTATTTTGGGTGTTTTTTATATAATTATTTATCGTTTTTATATGTTTAGTACATTTGCTGGAAGATTCGGACAATCGGCTTTTTCGGACAGCTGGTCCCCCCTTTTAGTCTTGTTCTTTGAGGGTTCACTGTAATTGTCCTAAGGGCAAACACATGAAGGGAATATACATTTATTTGCACACAAGTACAATTAACCCCCCCCCCCCCCCAACCCATCAGCAAATGATATTCACAGATTTGGCAATTTGCTGCTGTTTTGAGACCCAAACCCCACGAATTTTAAGAGCATGCTGTACTGAATGCATAATATTTTTTCGGGATTAAAATTCTTGCTTTGCCGTGGATCATTACGATGAAAGATAGCTTCCTGGTACAGCACAGAGTGATGGATTGCCGGTTGTATGACTTCAGACTACTAAAGTTGATTGAAAGGAATGGCTGTATTGTACTAAGTTAATGGATAGGGGAGACTGCCGGAGATATGATTGATGAGTATTACAGTGAAGGAGGGAAAGCTGTTGGATGTATGACTAAAGACAATACTGAAGTATGAGCAAGAGAAAAGGCTGGTGATGTGAATTAAAACTGTGCTGAAGTAATGTATAAGTGAGGGAAACATGACTAGAATGTAAGACTTATTGTACTGAAGCAGAAAAAGAGTGAGGGAGGACCGTAGACTAGACAAGTTTTATACGAGTGAAGGAATGATTTGTACTACTAAATCTGCACTGGATTTCTTTCTTTCGTTTCTTCCACATCCTAGGTTAGGTTTTATTTCATCAGAGCCAACCATATAGAGTCATCTATTAACTGCATCTGACACCACCATAGTTTCATCTATCAACTGCAGCTGACCCCATCATGAAGGGCATTGCATCTATCAACTGGAATCAACTGCAGCTGACCCCTTTTCCCTACCCCTTTAGAGCTGGGGTCAGAAGCCTGGTCTGGGAACTACCTTACTATCTGAGCATTATATCTCTGGGTTTATGGCTCGGACATTTCTGTATCTGGGATAAGGAGCTTCCTGGAGGGGGCGACTGGCCCTAAGAGCAGCAATTGCTGTAGTCAGTGTTAGGCTGCTTAGGATCCCTTTTTCTTTTAAGGGTCTCGGACGAGCCTCTTCAAGAGATATGCCGAATCCTAGGACAAGGAGAGCTGCTCCTGAAGAACTTGTTACCATTTTTCTTATCCCTTTGAGCTGGGGTCAGGGGGCTACTACCTAGAGGTGATTGGCTTTTGGACCAGCATGCTTGTTTGTCCAGTGGTGCCAGGAGTCAGGATCCTCTTGGGGGAGAACCTTGGCCCTCGGACCTGGCGTGAGCCAGGTTCAGGGACTCCCCTTTTTTTTCTCATCATAGGCTCAGTCTAAGGTGTCTTCTCAGTTCCTAGTGGCTGGGGCACTGAAAACAGTTCATCTCACCTTATGAATCTGTGAAGGGCACCTTAGGCTTCTTTCACAGAAGCTGTTTTAGACATCCATTGATTTGTAACATCAGAGATAAAAACACACTAGTGTGAAAGAAGCCTAACTTGTCCTTCACAGATTCATAAGGTGAGATGAACTGTTGTCAGTGTCCCAGCCACTAGGAACCTAGGGAGGACATTGTAAGGCGGAGCTTAATTTCAAGATAAGGGACCATTACCCTCAGCCTTGGGGGGTGGGGAACACCCCCCCCCTGAATGGGGGGCGGGAGACCCCCTCCTCAATGGGGGGGAAGCCCCCCCCCTCAAAAAATGTGATTTTTAAATAAAACTGTTAAATTTCTCTAACCTTTATTTATACTTCCAAAACCAGTAGAAAATTTCCCATTTTCTATGATGAGTGTATTATAGAAAATATTTTCTATGATGCACTAATCAAAGAAAATTGGATATATATATATATATATATATATATATATATATGGTGACCTTATTAAACATGAGGTCAGGTCATAATGATGTCATCCACTAATCCCCACACCATCACACAAGTAGAGGAGCTTAAGAGAAGGGGGCAACGTGACTGGTCAAAAATAAGGAACCTACTAAATAACTATCCTACATCTAGATCCAAGGTTTTCAAAGCATTTTTAACCTTGGGCCACTGCCAAATAAATTTATCTAACATCAGTTTTGAACTGACCATCACTAAGGTTTATTGATTTTAATCAAACTAGCTTCAACCAGAAGTCTTTCTGTGACAAGATGATTTGAATACTTCTAAGCTTTTTTTCCCACGCAATGGGATGATTATTATTCCTAACATGAAAGAACATGGCACTGCTTTCAGATGCTGTTCTGATATTGTACTTATGTTGTTTGATTCTCAGCTGCAATGTTTTTCCCGTCTGTCCTACAAAATTACCATTACATTTGCAACATGGAATACAATAAACACTTCTGTTTACATTCAAACTAGGGCTATTTTTTATTAACATATTGGTAATGGTTGAGTCATACTTGAAAACAACATAAATATTTAGTAGTTTGAGGGACCGAACTAACGGGACAAATTCATTACGATAGGGCAGTCAAAATATTCTTAAGTGTAGGAATTTGCCTGGTTTGAGAGGAATGAAAGGATTTTTTAGCCCTTTTAAAACAACGTTCAACAAACACAGAAGGGCACCCAAATTTTTGTGCAATGGAATGAATGTGTTTCAATTCATCATCAATAAATTCAGCGTCACAAATACGCAGACATCTTTAGAACATGGCAGAAAAAACTGACATTTTGGTAGACTCCAGGTGAATCGATAAAAAGTGTATGAAACTGTCTACCTGTGTTGGCTTTCTGTATACCTTAAATTTGTAGTTTTGGCCATTTCTCATGATAAGCATATCAAGGAATGGAAGGGATCCATTTATTTCTTTCAATTTTGAATGTGATACTTGGGACAATATCATTAAGCTTGTCTAAAAATTCCAATGGGTCACTGTTTCTAGGCCAAAGACAAAGAATACCATGGAGGAATAAAGTCCCCTATATTGGGTAGTAATCTAGCCTCAAAAAACTCCATATAAATACAGGCTAGAGGAGCAGAAAGAGAATTACCCATGCTCATGCCAAATAATTGCTTGTAAAACTTCCCATTTGCTCTAAACACATTATCAGTTACGCATAACGCTATCAATTTGAGAAAAGTATCGTGTTAAATAGTTAAATCTAACAGTTGTAATTTATCTTTAAGAAATGAAAGTAGGTCTTTCACAGGTACTCTAGTGAAAAGTGAATTTGCATCAAAACTTATTAATTCACATGGTTCATTGTGTTTCTTGAGTTTATCAATTAAATCACTGCTGTTGTGTATATGTGAATTAAATATTTTGCCTGTAAGAGGGGATAGCATCTTTACCAGCCACTTGGATAATTTGTAAGTAACAGAACCCACAGAACTCACGATAGGACGTAATGGATTGTTAAGCTTGTGTGTTTTGATCAATCCATACATATAAGGTAAAGTGGGATTGATTTGAGAGAGCTGTTTGGTGAGATTGGGGTTCTCCCACTTATACATTACATAAGTAGTTTTAATTCATATCACCAGTCTTCCCTCCTTCACTACAATACAGGGGGCCCCCAAGTTTGCGGTCCTCTATTATTCCAGATGACACCCTGGATGTACCCAAGAATGTCTGTGGGTAGTTTTAAAGTTGCCGGCATTTTCGAGACTGGGACAGGGAGTCATTCATTCTAGAGACAGTAATTTCCTTTACCTGCATTGTAAATATGTGTAGACACACAACACACATACAAATAAATAATAATTGGAAAATGCTCTCACAAATAATGAGAAGCAAATGTATTAAAAAAGTGACAGTCTACCCTCAGGTCAGGGCTCTATTACTTTATTCATAAAGCACAGACTTTAGGTTACTCACATTTGTAATAAATTTGTTTGATTTTTTTGTGAGAGTATTTTACCATTATTATTTATTTGTGTGTGTTTACATACACATAAGTATACAGTATACAATACAGGTAAAAGAAATAAATTGTCCTAAGGGCAAACACATTCGTGGATTTGGGGATTCATGGCCATTTTGAGAACCTATAATTTGGAGGGCCCCTTGTACTCTTCAATCATATCTCCAGCAGTCTTCCCTATACATTAACTTTATTAGACATAGCATATACTGTACAACTAGCCTTTCCTCTCTATCAACTCTGACCATAACAGCATACAGCTCACAGGCAGGGAAAGTTGATAATCTTGACCTACCCCTGGCTCTCTTCCTTTCCACATTTAGACTTGTGCATCTCTTGACCTAACTGGTTTCCATCCTCCGCTCCATATACCTACACCATACCTATCTATCTCTATGCAAAACCTTGTCAATATCCATCCACCTTCTTAGCTCTGAGCAGGACCTAATGTACTGTCTTACACCCTGGTTATGGCCTGAGTACAGATATGTTCAATTAAGAGTTTAGCTATTAATAACAATGGACTTACCATACAGCAGCAGGTGAAGTTTGTGTCCATCTCAGGTTAACTTCAGTTGGCTGGTTATGTTGATGATGCCACATGGTGATGGTAGTAAAGTATTCTTCCCAGTGTCATACCTTCTCGTCCACTGCCCAGGGAAGATGGTACATCATGTCACCTACAAATGGGGATTCTTTCTTAAGTAATGTTAAGAAACAATGGTAAAATAACCTAGTCATAATTTTGTCTCTTCAAATGTTAATATACCATGAAAAGTTAATTTATTTACCATATTACAGGGTGTCTACTGGCCAGACAAAACAAAATTCCTTGGATTTTCCAGGTGTAAATTTTAAAAGTTCCAGGTACAATAATGTATTTATTATGACAGAATAACAAAATTAGAGGTTTTCAATAATATGTATAGTATACTGTTGGGAAATATTTAAAGAAAATATAAATTATATTAATCAAGAAATTGAAGATCCTTTCACGACCCACCCTAAGCCTAGTGATGAACATCGGCAAAGACCTTAACACCTCCCTCCATATTTTTCTCCTTGAATTTGTGAGATTCACGTGGGTCGAATTAGACATTCCAAAAAAGCTGGAAAATTGGCCAAAACCAAAAATTCACACTCCTGATCCACCTATGATTCATGATTAATATGTGGAATAATCCACTTAAATAAAGTCAATTATAAGAACAATTCATCTAACAATACTCATTACAGAATTATTAGGTATAACCTGTAATATTTAGTTATTTGTCACTAACATGAAATATGATACTGTAGGTACACAAACAAGTCGGTTATTGGAGTGGTCTATTACTGAAATTTGTTCCCAAAAGTTTAATTATTTACCTATTATAAAGTACATCATTAATTTATGGTAAGATTTATGTCAAAAACACAATAATTTAAAGTTGAACTAAATCCTCATAAAATTCAATGTTTCTTAGTAAAATTCCTTGGCTTTTCCAGGTTTTCCAGACCAGTAGACACCTCGATTGTCTATATTTTTAAGAAAATGTTTGTAAAGGTGATTTAAAACTTACGAGCACAGCGTAATTAAAATTTTAAATACTTGTACTATCTAATTATTTCAAAGGTCATTAATTAACTCTAATTACTCATTTTTTTATATTGTGAACCCAGATCCTTAATCAGCGTGTAAAGTAGCACTTTTGTATGAAATCCGAACAACTATTTTTTTATCCCAAGTGTCGAAAACTAACTTTTAAAAATGTATGGGTCGTGTCGTGTTGCGTCTCTGTAACAACGAGTGTTGGCACTCGGGCCTTCATTGTTGAGCATCGAGAATATCTTAGTGATGTGCCTGTGTAAATCGATGCAGGACTTTTAACGTCATTCCCCATTGTATATTTGATAACACTCTACGTACTGACCAGAGGAATAGGCCGGGAGGTATACAACCATAAAATCATTGCCATATGACAAGGTTTATCCAGAAAAATTTAAGAGAGTTGCGTTCATGGCTGTGATTGACCGTCCAAAGGTCGATCAGGGAGTGCAGTATTGTGCCTTTAGCGAAGACAGTCCATAATGATGACAGTGACTGTGGTGGATTGAAAATAAAATGAAGTGAAACAAATCAAAACTGGGACAAGCAATCAGGCACCAGTGCCCGAGAGTAGCCAAGACATGGTATTTAGTGCCACAAAGAAAGTTTGTCTTTTGTGTGTGTGTGTTTTCCAACAGACTGTAACTGATTACGATCACCATTCATAAGGAGATACAGTGTACATAGTGATAGCACAGAGAAAATTTCGTTGATGAGAACTGGAAAAAGAGAATAAAAGTGAACCGGCCGAACTGTCCCGAAGGCATTGTTGCAGCCACAAGGATAGTTTTAATATTTTTCTTCTATGTGTTCTAAAGGACTGTGACTGTGCATATAATCCACCATTCATAGCGAGATGCAGTGTTCAAAGCGACAGTATCTTGTACGGCAACATTGGACAAATGAACGAGTGCCAGCGAGATGAAGACCGGCAGGCAGCCAAGTGATTTTCTTAAAATAATAATAGTCTGCCACTCATAGTAGTAATAAAGACTATCATCATTATTATCAAACAATTACATCACACTGAAAGCTGGGCTTAAGCCCAAGAAGATTTTTACAGTCTGCACACCCCCCTCCCAAACAGTGGCAGTTGTCAAGCACAGGTGTCCCACAGGTGTAAAGTACATAACAGGAAGAGGAAAGTTTGCGACGAGACATGACTAGGCATAGGGGCTAAAACCTCAGCATCACCAGTAAGTTGGTTGATATGCAATAACTGCAGAGAGAAGTCTGATGAACATTATGCAGGTCTGGGCCCTACAGCGCTCAGGACGGTACTGAATGCGATAAAGTATGAAGGCTGTTCCTGGCATTGCCCTTTTTACTTTTATCCTCTTCACCACTGATCGGCTCGTTAGCCACTAGGGGGATCGGTCACGTCTCTGTCTAACTGTTAATGAATATATTGTCAGAACTGAATAGAATTTAAAATTTACTAACTGCAAAATCAAAGTAAACGAGATGTCTGAAGATCATAGGAGAAGGAGATACTGAGAGACAAAAATAGAGGAAGCTAAATCCGTGTTGGTTGCCAAGCTGAAGCAGCTTGGGGAAGAGAACCCCACAAAGACTGAGGAAGTAGGTAACACAGCAGAGGAAATAGTTAAGAGCTACGTTCAGGTTGTAGCAGGCTCACAGAAGGTGACGGAGAGTAATGCAGGATCTGGACAGGTCCTCCAGTGGCTAGAGAGACTGCAGAAGTGTGTTGATGAGTTGACGACTAGTAGACCTACTGATATGGAAGAAGAGGAGAAACAGGAACGTTCGGTGCGTAGGAACAACATAATTGTGTTTGGAGTCCCTGAGAGCCAGTCGGAGGAAGCTGAAACTAGTAAAAAACACGACAAGTTGAAATTTCAAAATATTTATGATGGGCCCTGAAATTATCAATTCCCAATCAGGACGTGAGGAGGCTAGGACAAAAGCAGGAGGACAAGCCCCACTCCTTCAGGATCATACTTGTGAGCGAGGATATGAAATGGGAAGTTATTCAGCAGGCAAAAACTTAGCAAGGAGCGATATATTTTGGGGTACGGTATATTCATAAACCCAGATCGCACGGTAATGCAGAAGGGACAGCACAAAAAACTCCTGGAGTCCTTGAAACAGAGGAGGAAGGAGTCGATGAGGAGCCGGGACAGACGTACTTGGGTTATATACAAGGGGACGGTAGTGGGAGCAAGAGCGCCAGCACAGAACGTGGGGACAGCGGGACATCTGTCATCCGCTCCACCTCCCACCCAGGAGGAGGCGGACACCATGTAAACAATGTCATCTCTGACCACACCACGCAAACCACGAGGGATACAGTAAATGAGGCAGCTGCAGAGAATGGAGGAGGACCGGAGTCAATACCAAGACCAGGGACAGTACAGAGGACAATTTCCGGCTTGAAAGTCATGTACTACACTAATTCTGACACGTTCCTGTAACACTACTGAGGATACA
>CAUDMG010000314.1:0-22500 GCA_958450375.1 Homarus gammarus
ATAATCATAGAAGTACATGCACGCGATCTATTAACTCAGATTAAAGTAAGTTTACCAATTTTTTGTGACTTTCTGACACCAAATACTAGTCGAGAAGTGATTGGCAGTCCGATTTATTCATCTAGGACCATTATTTGACTTCATTCTGGCTATATTTGGGAACATTTGGGTACATTTGGGTACATTTGGGTAATAAGTCGGACCCCAATGAATGACAAAACAAATAATATCTTTAATTTTTTGGTTTTAGTGATGAATTAGGGAAGAGTGTGTTCAATTATACCTTAGTTAATTATATCTACTGTTGTATTAATTTTCTGACAAAGCGGATTAACTTAAGAATATTAAAAAGAAAAAGGGAATTTGTCTCCTGTCTCTTCATGTTATAACACAGATGACGTCAATGTGGGTCAGAGGTCACATATGAGAGATGGAATTAAGTTAGGTATATCTCTCCCCTCCAGCCACACACCGGATACCAGTCACCTGTTGGTTTATTAATATGGAATCGAACCCAAAATCAGTGGAGTACCAACCACTCGTTATAGCCACTCAGCCACCGTAGCCTCAATCTAAAATAAACAGATGCCGAGGTTGATATATAATTAAGGAAAAGGTAAATATAATAAGGAGGTAAATATCGAAATTCATTATTATTCACAAATTTCATTTATTTCCCCTCTCTTCCCCTCTCTCCTCCCCCCTATACCATCCACATAAAATAAAACAATAAAGAAAAAATATATCTTATTTTCTTATGTAGGTAAAACAAAAATATTTAATTATATATATATGTATAATAACAGGGCGACCTAAATCTCCTGTAATATAACTTAATGTTGAATGTCTGTCCTTGTATAATACTCAACCCGGCGGACTGACACACGAACATATACACATAAAAAAGCAAAAATAATACCCTGTCTCCTCCCATCACACAGCACAACACGACACACATTATTATCGTGTAGTGAGTCACTCTCTCTCTCTCTCTAACCTACGAGTATTACCATAAAAAATGTTGATCTTTCTATCCGATTCTGCTCTACTAACTCACTCGTAATGTGTTCCAGCAGCGGAGTTCCCAACATTCTTGAAATACTTACACGACCAACTTGTATTCTTTGATTGTGTGGGTTTTTTTTTTTTTTACATTTGCCATTTTTTTACGAGGTGGGATAAGTTTTTTTTTTACAAGTTTGATTATACGGTTTTTTACGTTTATTTCTTTTTCGTTTCTCTCTCTCTCTCTCTCTCTCTCTCTCTCTCTCTCTCTCTCTCTCTCTCTCTCTCTCTCTCTCTCTCTCTCTCTTCCCATTCCTCCATTCCCCACTCTCTCTCCCTACCCCTCCCACTCCAGCTCCCTTGATCTCCCTTCTTCTTTACTCTCCTCCTCTCATCCTACCCCCTTACACTTCCCTATCACCTCTCTCCCCTTTATTCCTCCATCTTTCTTCTCTTTCTTCAATTCTTTTTTTTTCCACCATTCTCCCTTTTCCTCTCTCATTCTAATATTACTCTCCCGATTGGCATTCTTCCCATTCTCCCCTTACTTGAATTCTCCCTTCACCCCCACTCTCCCCTCACCCCCACTCAGCCCTCACCCTTTACTCTCCCTTCACCCTCACTCTCTACTCCCCCTTCACCCCCACTCTCCCCTCACCTCCACTCAGCCCTCACCCTCTACTCTCCCCTCACCCCCTCTCTCCCCTTGCGTGCCAGCCAGTATCGTGTCACGTCCTCAACGGGTTCATGAACTAACATTTTGCTTTATGGTCTTTTATTTTTTACCCCAAGATCGATCATTCAGCAGTTCTGGCCGTCTGAAAAGTGTGTGTGTGTGTGTGTGTGTGTGTGTGTGTGTGTGTGTGTAATAATAATAATAATAATAATAATTAACGGTTTATTGAAAGAGCATGGCAGCCGGAAGGCTGAAAATATACAATTACAAATCGGGGAATGGTTCTCTTGATTTGCAAATGGTGTACAAGTAACATAAGTAATACAAATATGATATATAATAATTAGGTGTTGATAATTTTTACAATGGTTGGGACTGGGCTGTTCTTGTAGCAATCAGTTCGTGCTCGTATGGGCTGGATGCGGTTGGGCAGGTGTGTGGCCACGTGGCCAGGACAGTAGCTTGGGGCAATGCAGGTGTGCTCCATCCTTAAGGTTAGGTCAGGTGAGGTTAGGTCAGATCCAGCCACAGTCAGTATTGCTGTGTTTTTGTGCTTTTCCTTTGAGTTGAAATTTCCACTTTTGTATATCACTTGTGGGTTGATCGTCAATCTTTGCACTGTACTGTTAGTGTGAGGATGTTGATAAATCCAGATGAGAAGGCGGAGATGGGGGAGGGGACGGCCCGACAGACCGGGCTGGCAGCTGTCTCCATGATCAAGAGACCACGGCCGCGTTAGCGGGCAGCGCCGACAACACACGTCCTTACCCTATGGAGGCTGAGGGAAGTGTGTGTGTGTGTGTGTGTGCACCGTTAAGAGAAAGCTATATCATATTGTAATTCTCTGCCGTAAGCGGAAACACCGTAAAGTATACAACAATGGATGGAATTAGTGTTTTAGTTTCATGTAACAGTGATACTCTTATATGATATTCAGGAGAGCGAGTTTGATGGCTGGATAGGTTTTAATAACTTTTTTTTTTAATGAATCATAAAATGTAAAGTTCTATCGGTTTATTTTTTAATATTTTTATGGTATTATTATCTCACCTAACCACGAATTTTGCAGCCAGAAATTTAAACAATTTTATATTGGTGTTCTACGAATTACTTTCTTATCTATTAACCATTAACAATTACAGGTAGTAGTTTAAGTTAGATATAATCACAGTTTGGAATAATAAACTTGTTCCATTTATCTCCAGGAATGAATTTAGGAATACATTTTTTAACCACATATTAACATTATTACAAACCTTTACCAATTGTCCTAGAAGTTATAACATTATCTGATTGAAACATTAGTTGTGGCAATTTTTTCCAGGAAACGACATTATCTCCATATGACTGTGATGCATTGATTTGGTTACCAAGAAAACAGTGAAAGAGTTAATGAATAATTTTAGACAATACATACACTGATGCTTTAAGTTCTATATAAAACCATCTTATTAAACCTTATCTAAGTTTTTTTTATTTAATTGACTATTTTTTTCTTCAAGCTATACATAACACACAGTTGAGTAGTCACGCAAAAATATCATCACTATAACTTATCTATGACACAACACAGAGGCATAGTTACAGCACACACTTTCTCGAGGTCTTAGCTAACTGGTACTAGCCACTTGTGTTCCTCCCACCAGCTCAAATATATCCCCATGGAACTAAAAAAGATCCTTTTTCTCACCAACAGTATTTTCTTCTTAACTTAATTGATACTTTCCCACGCTGTCTCGTATTTCCTGTGGATAATTATTTTTTCTCAAAATTACATCATTTGTGTAGCTTGTGTAGTTTTCTCCCAAGTTGTTCCATGTTAACCCCCCACCCCCTCCCCCCGTGAATACACTCTCTGCCATTGCAATTTGTTACATTTTCTTACTTCATTCGCTATTTTTTCCCACGCTACTCAATATTTTCCCCATAACAAGAATTTTTCCCCCCACAGACTGTAATGTTTACTCCCTCGATAAATTCCCACCTTGTCCGATATTTCCACCATGACAAAGATTTTTCCCCTCGACAAAATACAGTGTTTCTAGTTTAACCAAGACTCTTCAGTACATCTTTATAACAAACTCTTGATATATGGTGAGGTTCCTAATTAGTTTAAGATATGGGGATTAGGTTATTTATATTGGTGTCGTGTTTACGCCTGGCTCTACTCTCTTATCACGTTACTTATGTTTTTTCAATTTCCTGTTCAGACTTTTACGAGCTCGTGATATTTGCTCTGAGAATTCTCATTTCCGTCGTGCTTTCCGTCTCGTCTCTACCCGCCCGTGACACTGTTGTAGTGTTGGTCTGGTGGTAGTGGTATTGTGGTGGTGGTGGTGTGGTATGTTGGTGGTGTGGTATTGTGGTGGCTTGGTATTGTGGTGGTTTGGTGTTGGTATGGTGGTGTGGTATTGTAATGGTGGTGTGGTAGTGTGGTAGTATGGTGGCGTGATACCTTGGTTACATGGCTATTATCCTGTGGTGGTGATGATATTAAAGTGTTGGTATAAAGTGGTGGAGTTATTGTTTGGTATTATAGTGGTGGTATTACTGGTTGTATACTGGTAGTGTGGTGGTAGGACGATAGTAGTGGTGTTTATGCTGATATGGTATTATATAGAAGTTGGTAGTGGTCGGATAGGTTATATTGTATCATGGTTAGTGGTGGTTGTGTTGGTGTTGTCCTATCGTACTACTACTACTACTACTACTACTACTACTACTACTACTACTACTACTCATAAGCACGACTATGCAGAAGAGATTGTCCTGGGTCTTACTCCTGCCCAGGTGCCTTCAGGTGGGGGGTGGAACAGACTCTTCAGGAGCTTTATGAGAGTGAAGCGTCTTGGTGATTAATCTCTTGTACAATAGTTCTGTATACTCTCTCTCTCTCTCTCTCTCTCTCTCTCTCTCTCTCTCTCTCTCTCTCTCTCTCTCTCTTCCTCTTCACACAGCCACTCTGTTAACCTATTTCTCTCTCTTCCCTTTCTGTTTCACATATTACACCAGGGTTCACAGGGGTTGGTGTTTATATTATTACTTCAATGTTTATATACTGAAAGGAATTGTGTTTATATGTTAGCATTTACTCTGTTTTTTTGTCTCTTCATTTTATATATATTTTTTTTTTGCGTTTGTATTTAATTTTTTTTAAGAATATCAATTAGAAATACAAGAATTAAGAAATAAACATTCCAGAAGAAATTTTTTCCAATATACTTTTAAATTATGTTAGAATTTATATAGTTTGGTGAGAATATATATTAACAAATACATATATACATCCGAGTAAAATCCTGTATATTATGTATGATTTTTTCTTCGTTGTTTATTTTTTCGTTTTTGCGGGAAAATAAACTTAACGAAGGTCCAAATTATTACAGAAACATAACCTAACCTAACCTAACCTAACCTAACCTAACCTAACCTAAAAAAAAGTTAATTAGACGTGTATATTACCCTTATAGGTCTCAGTAAATTATTCCATAAGAACTTTTGTCAAGAATCAGTGTCTGGATTCACAAGATATTTTTACCCCTAAGCTGGAAGAAACATACATCTACTTAAAATCACAATATAATTCGGATTAACTTTTTTTGACATTATCATTCATATGTACCTGAAGCGAGGAAGTTAGATATATTTAGTGTATGAGAATAGTTTAATGGTGAGTATTTGAGAACTTAAGTTAGTACATTTTTTTCCCTTTGAGGGCAGTAAGTGAAACGCGGTGCGTAGTGTCCGCAGAGTTTCTTTTAAATTAATCTGGAAGATAATATCGAAATTTTTATTACTTAGAGAACTGATGTAAAATTTTTGTGGTTCATTTATCATTAGTTATTTTTGATAGAAATGATGTATTAGGGAAGTTTTGTAAAGTCCTCAGTTTTGTGTTCGCTGAAGGCTTCTTAATGAATGTTGAGAAGGAAGTTGGCGGTGATCTTGTCATGAAATATTCCACGAACAGGATTCATTAGTCGTTTATTTTTCAGACAAAGACGAACGAATTAAACCTAACCTAACCCCACTTAACTTAAATGTACCTAACCAAACGCAACCTAACCTAACCTAACCCCACTTAACTTAAATGTACCTAACCAAACGTAACCTAACCTAACCTAACTAATTTATCGAGACCGGCCATTCTGTTATGACATGCTTAATAGATTCAATTATGTGTGGGGGATAGAAAAGAAGATTAATATTTTTAAAGGTTACCAAACACACACACACACACACACACACACACACACACACACACACACACACACACACACACACACACACCTATTGTATATATAATTATCAGTTTGTATCTCTTTACCTCTTTCTCTTTATCAGTCTATCTCTCTTCCTTCTTTTATTTGCGTTTCTCTACACTTTTATTCTCTTCACTCAGTCTATTCTGGGATAAGGGAATAGAGTAAAGCGATGGGAGAGATAAGAGAGAAAATGGAAGGGGCAAGAGAGAGCGAGGGAAGAGAGAGAGGGGTGGGGAAGGAGGAGAGAATACATGGAAACTGAGGCTTAGTAAAAGGGTAAAAAATGAATGAAGGGCTAAAGAGGGGGAGACCGGCATTAGCATACATACATACATACATACATATATACATACATACATATATACATACATACATACATACATACTGAAGGGGAAGATTGACAAATATTTAAGGAAGGAAGAAGAATCCAAGAGAGATAGAGAGAGAGAGAGAGAGAGAGAGAGAGAGAGAGAGAGAGAGAGAGAGAGAGAGAGATCGCATGCTAAGGTCATGTAACACGTGTCATGAACAACATAGCCACCACACCCAGTTCCTCCTACCCCCTCCTCTCACCCCCTCCTTTTTCCCCCTCCCCTTCCCTCACCCTCTTTCACTCTTCCTTTCTTCCACTTCTTCCTCTCCTTCTCCCTTTCCATCTTTTATACTTCTACCCTACTCCCTCCCTCCCTATTTTCTCCCTTTCTTCCTTTTTCTCTCTGCCTTCTTTCTATTCTTTCCTTTTACATTCTTCTTCCAGTTGCTAATTTTCTTCTTTCTTTTCTATCCCCCCCCCCCCGCGCCCCCTGTCCACTAGGGTGTGTCAATTTTGTCAACATGTTAAAAATCAAATTTGGTAGTCAAAATATTGTGCCTCTTTATGTCTAAACTTGAGATTAGCAAACAAAAATGAATTGAAATAACCCTCACCTACATCAATTATACCTTAAAGTTTCAAATATCAGTATTTCAACAAATTAATGAGACTTGATTAGAATTATTCACTTGATATTAACTAATCTCATGTAAGCATATGGATTATGGAGTATTTTATGGTTCTATAGCTTGTGTACAATATGCATGTCAGAACATGAACATGAACAGGCTCTCCGTGTGGGACAGTTTAATTCTTGTTTTGACTTGTACCAAGCGTGAGGATAAGGCGCCCGGCTCACTCTCCTTCTAGATATCATAGACGGTGGTTTGCTCTCATTGCACTTGCACCTACTCTACCAGACGAATTCTACATTTTAATTATTGTAAGTAGGGCATATTGATTGTCGCAGTTACTTATATCATTGTATAAAACATTGTGTTCTAAGAAATTATTATGTTATTTCTGTTACAGCATTTTTGATAAACAAATTGATATTTTTTGAAACAACAATTGAATTATGAAACATTGAAATATTTTTCTATTTGTCAGATAGTGTGAAGATGTCAAAATTGAAGACAAGAAGTCAGTTGTCAACCCACTTGAGCCTGCTAGTTGGTAAAGGGAAGGAACTTCCTGTATCAGAACTTCCAACAGTGAGAGACATGCTAAGATTAGGGTTACTCCGAGAAAAAAATGCAAAGGACAGAAGGAACTATACAGATAAAGAACTCATAAATGACATGATAGTCCCTCTTCTGCATCAATGGACAAAAGCTAATGCACTATTCAAACCACCTGTGATTAATCAGTGTCGAACTATTGAGCTAAAACTAACGAAATTATGGCACAAAGCAGTTGAAACATCACTTGGTAAAGGAAACTTGGCCAGGAAAAATGAATTTCTGCACACACTTGATACTCTGTTTGACATTTTGACCTGCAAGTGCTCCATACAATTATGTTCTGAATCCAACTGTTCTCACTCAGGTAAGAGAGAAAATAATTCCCACATTGATTGTGGTTGTCCTCGTGAAAAGAAGATCCCTGTTTTAGAGCTTGAATTTATAAAGGCACAGAGGACAAAGGCAGAAGGCCAAGGAAGTATGCAAATGGGTTCAATAGATTATTCAGAAACAAAGAAGCAGATTGCTAATGCCAAGAAGAGAGAACAAATCCGAGAGAGGGAACAAAAGAAGAAAATGAAGAGTGAAGAAGCCATCCAAAGAGAGGAAGAGCTGTGTCAAGATGTTTATCACTTCTTTGATAGTTCTTCTGATGAACAGGAAGCAACATCAGATGATAGTTCCAAAGAGCCATCTGAACCTTTACCAAAGAAAATGAAATACAACACAAGAAATATTTCAAAAATTGCTTTAGCTAGTATTCGCCACCATGCTGGACTTCGTGAGGCTGCAGAAATTGCAACTGCCGCTTGGATAGATGCAGGCCTCATCAGCCGAGAGGATGTATCTTTGGTGATAGATCATAATAAAATTAGAAGAGCACAAGAAAAAATAATGAAGGAAATATCTGATCAGCATGAAAAAGATTTAAGCGAGGGAGGGCTCTCCTGTCTTTTGTTTGATGGAAGAATAGATGACACAAAAGTTTTGCTAGAAGTAGAGGGAGTGAACAGAAAGTTTCCAGGTCTCATCAAAGAAGAACACTACTCTGTCTGTTCTGAGCCTGGTGGTCGATTTTTGTTTCACTTTGCTCCCGAAACTGAAGTAGAAGGGAAGAAACATGCAGAGGTCATTGCTGATCATATTTTATGTTGGGTTCAGGAGAGAGGACTTGGCAGTTCACTGCAGGCTGTTGGTGGAGATTCAACTGCAGTGAACACCGGATGGCAGGGGGGTGTAATGACGCATTTAGAGAAAAAACTAGGAAGAAGACTTGTTTGGATTGTATGTGATTTACATACAGGCGAGCTACCTCTTCGTCATCTCATCCAGGAACTTGATGGTCCTACAAAGAGCAACAACAAGTGGTCAGGTCCCCTTGGCATCATGCTGGATGAAGCAACACAACTAGAAATAAATACAACCTTTCCAAAGGTCGAAGTTGGCCCTCCCCTTCCGGCGTTGTCTGAAGGAGTCATCAAAGATCTCAGCACAGATCAATCCTATGCTTATCGTATTGCCCAAGCAATAAGATCAGGAGAAGTGCCCCAGTCATTGGCTCTCTTGGAGATTGGACCTGTCAGTCACAGCCGTTGGTTAACTACAGCTCTTCGTTTCTGCAGGATTTGGATTTCAAACACGAATTGAAGGGCAAAGTGCTGAAGAATTTGAGGTTAATTGTTGAATTTATTATTGGAGTTTATCTTCCCCAGTGGTTTAGTGTGAAACTTAATCCTATGTGGGTGGATGGGCCCAATCACCTTTTGTTTCAATTGCAGCTAGTAAGAACACAGAGGAAGGTAGTGAGGGACATCGTGTTACCTGTGGCAAGAAGGTCCGCTTGGTATGCTTGATCAGAAGCAGTTTTGCAAGCAATGCTTTGCAGTCAATGTACCAATCTCCGAACCTTGGCTGTAGAAGTCATTCAAAAGATTAGAGGAACGCTAATAGATGACGACCAGTTGGAAGACTGTTCGTTTCATTCAAGAAAAGTTCCCCCAATAAACGTCAATGCCACCAAATTGTCAGAATTGGTTGACTTGAGTTTGGAAGTCTTAGAGCCACCATTGACAACAAGTCTAACTAGCCAAGAATTGAGAAACCTTAAAGAGACTCCAATGCAGGTGCCGAAGTGGCCTTCCCACTCTCAAAGTGTGGAGAGATGTGTGAAAATGGTCACAGAAGCAGCGGGCCATGTTTACAGCCACGAGAGGCGAGAAGGTTACATCAAAGCACAAATAGCAAGCAGACTACTGATGACAAGAAACCAAAGCAAAGAGAGTATGAAGGCATTGGTTACTTTCAAATAGACTACGGATAATAAAATATAATAATTTGAAACTTGAAACAGTAACATGTGTGCAAACGCTGGTTATGTTATAAATTCACAAATATGTACATTTAAAAATCCATTTGATGTAGGTAGGACTTATTATAAAAAAAAATTTATGCCAGAATATTGTTTTGCATGCTTAAAGACTACAATAAATTGCTACCAAATTACTCGATTTTCAATTTAGCCAGTTCACCCCCTAAATTGACACACCCTAATGTACAGGTATATATGTTGTACAGGTATATACTGTACACTGTACAGGTATATACTGTGTAATGTACCGGTATATATGTTGTACAGGTATATATACTGCACAGGTATATATACTGCACAGGTATATATACTGTACAGGTATATATGCTGTGCAGGTATGTATACTGTACAGGTATATATGCTGTGCAGGTATGTATACTGTACAGGTATATATGCTGTACAGGTATGTATACTGTACAGGTATATATGCTGTACAGGTATGTATACTGTACAGGTATATATACTGTACAGGTATATATACTGTGCAGGTATATATGCTGTACAGGTATGTATACTGTACAGGTATATATACTGTGCAGGTATATATGCTGTACAGGTATGTATACTGTACAGGTATATATACTGTACAGGTATATATGCTGTACAAGTATATATGCTGTACAGGTATATATGCTGTACAGGTATATATGCTGTACAGGTATATATGCTGTACACTTGTACAGGTATATATGCTGTACAGGAATATATGCTGTACAGGTATATATGGGTTTTAATGTCTTTTCATAAAGGTTTATTTAGCAATGTTTTATTTTTTTACCTGAGGATTATTTGATAGACATCTAACTATATTTTATCTGATGATTATATAGTCGATGTGATACTATGTGGGGAGTTAGGATAGGTTAGATTAGGTTAGGATAGGTTAGTTTAGGATAGGTTAGGTTAGGTTAGGATAGGTTAGGTTAGGATAGGTTAGGTTAGGTTAGGTTAGGATAGGTTAGATTAGGTTAGGATAGGTTAGCTTAGGATAGGTTAGGTTATGTTAGGATAGGTTAGATTAGGTTAGGATAGGTTAGGTTAGGTTAGGATAGGTTAGATTAGGTTAGGATAGGTTAGATTAGGTGTGGATAGGATAGGCTAGATTAGGTTAGGGTAGGATAGGTTAGATTAGGTTAAGTTAGGTTAGGTTAGCATTAGGGAGTTTAATCACCAGGTGAAATAATATGGGGTTGCTCACCTCCACTCAGCCAATTATACGCTGCCATTAAGTGTCCAGGTAGTTCTGACAGCGGGTGTACACTGTGACGTTATTCAAAGGTTTAAAAAAAAGTATGGGTTAGATATATAGTTTTTATTTTAAGTTTCTTTAATGACATAATTAAAGGAGATAACCAAAATGAAGACATGTTTGGTAATGATATAAAAATAATGACTTTATCGACAAGAAAAAAAAATAGAAAATAAATAAAATTAAAATGTTTTATGTACTCTATGTTATAATTGATAAAAAAATATAAATTGAAAATATGTAATGTAATGATATGTACTTAATGACGTAATGCTGACCCCCCATAAAACGATGACAAAATATAATCACATGTGGACTCTATTTTATGACATCAGCCGGAAGAAAGGAAAGAAAAAAAGTATTTATTTAATGTAATGATGTGTACTTTGTTGAACCTTTATACCATCTCGTGTGTGTGGGGGGGTGTAGTGTGTGGGGTGCAGTGTGTGGGGGGGTGTAGTGTGTGTGTGGGGAGTGTAGTGTGTGTGTGTGTGTGTGTGTGTGTGTGTGTGTGTGTGTGTGTGTAGTGTGTGGGGGGGTGTAGTGTGTGTGTGTGTGTGTGTAGTGTGTGGGTGGTGTAGTGTGTGAGTGTGTGGGGGGTGTAGTGTGTGTGTGGGGAGTGTGTGGGGGTGTAGTGTGTGTGTGGGGAGTGTGTGGGGGTGTAGTGTGTGTGTGTGTAGTGTGTGTGGGGGTGTGTAGTGTGTGTGTGGGGAGTGTGTGGGGGGTGTAATGTGTGTGTGTGTGGGGAGTATGTGGGGGTGTAGTGTGTGTGTGTGTAGTGTGTGGGGGGTGTAGTGTGTGTGTGTGTAGTGTGTGGGGGTGTAGTGTGTGTGTGGGGAGTGTAGTGTGTGTGTAGTGTGTGGGGGGTGTAGTGTGTGTGTGTGGGGAGTGTGTGGGGGGTGTAGTGTGTGTGTGGGGAGTGTGTGGGGGTGTAGTGTGTGTGTAGTGTGTGGGGGGTGTAGTGTGTGTGTGTGGGGAGTGTGTGGGGGGTGTAGTGTGTGTGTGGGGAGTGTGTGGGGGTGTAGTGTGTGTGTGCTGTGTGTGTGTGGGGGGTGTAGTGTGTGTGTGGGGAGTGTAGTGTGTGTGTAGTGTGTGGGGGGTGTAGTGTGTGTGTGGGGAGTGTGTGTGTGTGTAGTGTGTGGGGGTGTAGTGTGTGTGTGGGGGAGTGTAGTGTGTGTGTGTGTGTGTGTGTGTGTGAGGGGTGTATTATGTGTGGGAGGTTGTAGTGTGTGTGGGGGGGTGTAGTGTGTGTGGGGAGTGTAGTATGTGTGTGTGGGGGGGGATGTAGTGTGTGTGTGTGTGTGTGGGGAGTGTAGTGTGTGTGTGTGTGGGGAGTGTAGTATGTGTGTGTGTGGGGGGGGATGTAGTGTGTGTGTGGGAGGTGTAGTATGTGTGTGGGGATGTAGTGTGTGTGTGTATGAGGGGTGTATTATGTGTGGGGGGGGGGTTGTAGTGTGTGTGTGTAATAATATAATAATAATAGTAATAGACGGTTTATTAATAGAGTTGCAGCCGGTGGTTGAAAATACACAGACTTACATTTGATTTAGACATAATCATATGCGTTGAATACATTTACAGGGCTGTACAGTACATAAATCAGGAGTTGGTTATTATTTTAACAATAGATGGGATGGTGCTATTCTTATATCTATAGGTGCGGGCTCTTATGGGCTGAATTTTGTTGTAGTGGCGGACTGCGTGAGGTGGGTGGGGGGCTGCCGGTGGCAGGAGGTGGCGATGACGAGGATGGTGTGTGTGTGTGTGTGTGTGTTAGGTTGTTGGAAGAAGAGGATTTGAGCCAAAGTTATGCGGTTGGTGTAGGTTAGGTTAGGTCAGGTGAGGGCAAGTTTTATCAGGTCAAATTTGTTTAAGTTAGGTTAGGTCAAGTTTAATTTAGGTTTGGTTAAGTTAAGTTAGGTTCGGCTAGTTTAAATCAGATTAGGTTAACAGAGAAGTCGTCTATATTCTCAGATCCAGAATATAACCTAACCTAACCCAACCTAACCTAACACAACCAACAGTTTTAGGTTAAAATTTGGGTTTCGTGTCGGGGGGGGGGGGGGGGTGTTTTGCCTCTTAATGGAGTGTAAACACTTTGACGGCAACACGTAAAATATTACTCATAAAAAACTCACAACACCGGATATAATATTTTATTTTAATTTTAGACAATATTTTTTTTATAAACAGTCAGTGTCCGTTTAACGTACTGTACTGTACTTGATGCTTTCCCAAACACCTGTACGTTATGCGGATGTACGTAGACGTTACCTCAGGATGTGTACGTTAAGCGGATGGCAACTGAGAGTACTATTTAAAATATTTTGCTTATTCCTTCTTGAGTTCTGACGTCTGTGTGTGTGTGTGTGTGTATCTCCTCTCCAACTACCCATATTCACTATTTACTAAGACAACTCTAGCTACCAATAACAGGATTATACAAAACAACGAGACGACCGGCAGACACACAATAAAACACGGTCACTTTTTGTGTTTCCCCATGTGTGTGTGTGTGTGTGTTAGAAAATAAAAAAACACACACACAAAGCTGACGAGGCAGTGTCTAGCATGTAAACACCAGATTGTAAGCTTGTTTGCGTACACCGGACAGCGTTGTTAGTGTTTGCGCTCTTGTTTACGCCAATTCCACTCCATGTTCGACGACTATAGTTGCTGGTAAATGATTCATTGATTTTTTTTTTGTCATGGAGACTGTGTGTGTGTGTGTGTGTGTGTGTGTGTGTGCAGACGACTTCCTCCTTTTGCTCATACTGAACACGACCTACAAGAGATCCTGAACACCTACGCAGACGCATATGCACACTTCGGCTTTGAGGTGAATGTACGTAAGACTCAGATTGTCTTTCAACCTGCCCCTGATTCAGACACACCTGCATCATCCATCCAGGTTAACGGTACTACCCTCCATAATTAATATTATTATTATTATTACATTATTATTATCAATATTATCATTATTGTCTTATTATATTTTCGCCCCCCAGGCCTTGATGTGGGTCATTAAAAATGACCTGTGCCCGGGTGGGCTAATGCCCGTAAAAAAAGTATGTATGTATGTATGTATGTATGTATGTATGTATGTATGTATGGCTCCCTGTGTGTGTGTGTCGCTCGTTAAACTGTACCCCAACACAATGATATCGTCAACAGGATCTCACTATCATCAACACAAATGTCATAACAGCCGACACCATGGGGGGGGGAGGAGGAGGAGGGAGCTGAGGTTGGAGAGGTACTAGAGAGGGAGAAGTGAGTGTTAGGTTCTGAATAATAAGTTCTATATACAGGAGAGAACACAGACACCTGTATAGTTTTGTAGGTTCGGTTTACTGGATAAGAGTATGTACACAAAGGGGAGCAGCACTCTCCCCGGCTAGACTTCTTGATCAACTGCTATAGACGACGTATGGCAAGTGATACATTAGCAGCTTCCATACGTCGCCAGGCACATTAATTAAGCATGTGGGATATGGTAATAACATTGCCACACGCTGCTAGCTAGGCTGAATAAATAATACATAAATGGAGCACATACATAATATACATACATGATATATAATCCAGCATACATAATATACATACACCTCCCTCCCCCCTATACGCTCATAGCAAAGTCTTGAGCGGACCTTTTCTTTTGGATCCGTTCTGAGCGTCGAGGGACTTCATCACTGGGAAGGGTATGGGACTCAACACTGGTGGCGGGGCCAGCAGAAGGCATTGTTACGGGGCGGAGAAAGCGGCGGTTCCTCCACCACACACGACCACTGGGTAACCGCACCTGGTAGTCCCGTGACCTGCCGAGACCCATAACTACGCCTACTTTGTCCCAACGTAGGGAGGTCGGGTCCTGAACACGGACTTGGGTGCCGACACTCAACCTGGGGAGAGAACGGGCGTGGTCATTGTAGCGGGCGACGACGTCCTGAACACGTTCGGCGGCTCGGCGATCACAATCCTCTGTCTTGGCCTGCCACTCCTTGGAGAAGGATTGAGGGTGAGCAGGGACACAAGAACGAAGGGGGCGTCCATACAAAACCTGGGCAGGGGAGCGTCCGGTGTAGTTAGGTGTGTTGCGGAGTTCAAGAAGACCCCTGTCGAAGGCCTCGCAGTCAATGTTCCCAGAAGGGGCCACCTTAAGGATGAGGTGCTTCAGGGATTTGACAGCAGCCTCAGCGTGGCCGTTGGACTGCGGGTAATGGGGCGATGACAACACATGCCGGACTCCCCATCGGTCGAGGAACGCAGCAAAGTCCCGGCTTGTGAACTGAGGCCCTCCGTCGGTTCGCAGGCGTACAGGAACGCCCACGTCACGGAAGTAGTGGCGGAACTTGCTGATGGTGGCGGCAGACGTCGTGTCATTACCGCACTTGATGACAACCGGCCAACCAGAGAGACGGTCGACGATAACAAGGAAGGACTTTCCTGACACACAGAAAAAGTCGGCCGACACAGACTCAAAGGGGCGGGTGGGGTTGTCGTCACTCATAAAGGGTTCCTGCTGCTGGCTGGGTTGTAGTACGTGGCGGGGCTTACACACCTGGACAGCATTGGAGATGTCGGGGTCGATGCCAGGCCGGAACACAGTCTGTCTTGCACGCCGTTTGGTGGCCTCGGCTCCACAGTGACTGTCGTGGAGGCGAGCCAAGGCGTGGAGACTTGAAGCAGCAGGGACAACTACCGAGGGAGAGGTGTCACTGGCCAGAGGTAGGGGTAGGGCGGCAGCAGGGTAGTTGCTGCTCCCTTCGTGCACCCTGTTGGCGTGTTTTACCTCGAGAATCGGTGTTGGGAAGTCCTGGGAGATGATGGCCAACTCTTGGCAATGTCTGTAGGACAGCAAAGGAGTCGGGACGCCATTATGCACATCAATCCAGGCTTGACACGACCTGTTGCCAAAGGTGACGTGTGCATAGAGTGAACCTAGGGCCGGGGTCATCTGTGAACCATCTGCCATAAAGCGGAGATCCTTGGGGGGCGGTCCTAGATCACTTGGAGAGAGCCCCAAGCATTGCAAATGCTGGGGACCGATGACTGTAGCATCAGCGCCGGTGTCGGGCAACATCTGAAGACGGGATGACACACCGCCGTAGGTCACGATGACGCTGATGTACTGGGGGACTTTGGTCCTGGGACGCGGGGGGGAGCACACATTCCTAATGTGGCTCGAGCGTTGTCAGGAGTCGTCGTGCCTCTGATTGGAAGACTGTGGGCGGCCCTCTCTGGTGGAAGGGGGCTGAAGCTTCCGCCGACGCGGTCCCTTGGGTTTGTTGGAAGGGCAACACTTGTCATAGTGGCCCAGACGACCACACACATTGCACTGGACGCGTTTGGCTGGGCACCGTACTGTGAGTGACCAGTGGCCCTTACGGTCACAACTGTTGCAGGTAGACTGAGCAGCTGGACACACCTGTGTTCCGTGCTGCTTACCACAGTTGTTGCAAAATAAACCGGGCGTGGACGTGGTGGGCGAAGGCGTAGGAACGGACTTCTTGTCCTTCTTGTACCGGGACACAGCGCGTACAGCTGTAGGGGGAGCACGGATGGCAGAGGTGGCACACCTGGCAGCCTCATAGGAGCGACATATCGTCAACACATCCTGAAGAGAAGAGGAAGAGTCGAGGGAGGTGAGGCGTTGGACAAGTTCCTCGTCCTTAACACCCATCAGGATCACCTGCTTCAACTGGGTCTCCTCGCACTGCTGGTGGTGGCCTGGACATATATCTACCTCTTCCGAGGCTCTCTTAAGACGCACGTAAAAGGCATCAAAAGACTCACCCTCCAACTGTCTGCAGCTAAACAATTCCCTCCTGCGCAGAGCTTCATTCTGCTGTCCTTTGATGTGCCGTTGTAGAACGTCCAGTACCTCCTCTACAGACAGCGAAGAGGTTGGGGGTACCTGCAACGCATGTTCCAAGACACGCTGAATTTCCAAGGACAGGCACATACGCAGCTGGATGAGTTGTTTAGGCTGTGACAAACTCTGGAGATCCACCATTGTAGAATAATCAGTCCACCGTCGCCGCCATTCACGAAAAGTCTGGAAAGTCTCATCAGGCTTCAAGATGGGCGGCGTTTGAGCTGCTGCTTTAGGTGGGGCTGGGGGGCGTGAAGGAAGCATGGATGAGGTATCTGAACCAGTCAGTACCGAGGCAGTGTTAGAGCCAGGGGCTTGGTTAACAGTGAGGCGAGATATCAAGGCTTCAAACCGTTCACTGTCTTCCAATCTCCGTTGGTTGTCTCGTTCTGCCTCTGCTTGCCTTCTGTGCTCATCCGCCAAACGTCTGTGGGCTTCATCCTCGCGTTTCTCATCTCTCATAAACTTCAGTAAAGCAATTATCTCTGGAGACAACGCTGAATATTGAGGTGAGGGACTGCGCGATGTGGGGGCTGGAGCGTCGTGGCCGGCCTGGTCATCCATCTCTGCGGGGCTATCACCCGCCTGACTCATCCAGACGCTGGGTCCACGGCTACGTAAGGCATGAGACATAACTACTTCATCTGTGTACTGTGTCTTAAATCAGTGTTGACCGGTCAGCCCGTCGTATCAACAAAATTTCAGACAAAAAATTAATTAAATACACAGATAAGTAGATTATATATATAAAATATATATAAGGAAGCCGCGCGGTCAGCTAGTGTTAGTACATGTATGTGCGTGTCCCGGGTGGGTAGAGCGTCTCGCCCCAGCTGTGAGGGGGGGTGGAGGCGGCGCTGTGAGGGGGTGGAGGGAGAGGCGCGGCGACTCCCAGTCAGTCCAGTTAACCTCAGGACGCGGTCAGAGACGGGTGCACTGAACTCTACTCCTTACAAATGCCCAGAACGTGCCGTATACCTTGGGAATCCTTTAGAACAAGGTCACACATGAATGGCACGAAACACACAATGCACTAAACACTTCACAGAAAATCACTGTCACTGACACTGCTCAAAGTTGCTGAAATTCTTCGAGGAGAGGTTACGCGCGGGAGTTGACCCAAGCGAGAGTCCATAGCCGGCTTTCCACAAACTTTGCACTATCACTCGTAATTATCCAGTAAGATCGGATCACTGCGCCATGTTAGGTTCTGAATAATAAGTTCTATATACAGGAGAGAACACAGACACCTGTATAGTTTTGTAGGTTCGGTTTACTGGATAAGAGTATGTACACAAAGGGGAGCAGCACTCTCCCCGGCTAGACTTCTTGATCAACTGCTATAGACGACGTATGGCAAGTGATACATTAGCAGCTTCCATACGTCGCCAGGCACATTAATTAAGCATGTGGGATATGGTAATAACATTGCCACACGCTGCTAGCTAGGCTGAATAAATAATACATAAATGGAGCACATACATAATATACATACATGATATATAATCCAGCATACATAATATACATACAGTGAGGGAGAGGTTTTTCCCCTCTGTGCTCTTTCTCTCTCTTTCTTCTCTCTTTCTCTTTTCCTAACGTTTGTATAATCCAATAATCCTATTATACCTTAACCAATAATTCCCCCGGCATGGGATTAAGCGATTACAAAAGAATTAAAAGAAAAAATCCTTCAATGGCTGGAAGTGACTGCATGTGGGTCGTTCTGTTACGTTATAGTCTATATTTATATGCTGATGTGTATATGTATACTGTATATGTATATGTATGTATAGAAGGTATTATACTCTGCCTTCACCTGCTGTTACCTTTATTCACTACTACCAGTTGTTACGTCTCAATCCACATGTGTTACTTTCACTTTCTCTACGTCTCAATCCACATGTGTTACTTTCACTTTCTCTACGTCTCAATCCACCTGTGTTACTTTCACTTTCTCTACGTCTCAATCCACCTGTGTTACTTTCACTTTCTCTACGTCTCAATCCACCTGTGTTACTTTCACTTTCTCTACGTCTCAATCCACCTGTGTTACTTTCACTTTCTCTACGTCTCAATCCACCTGTGTTACTTTCACTTTCTCTACGTCTCAATCCACCTGTGTTACTTTCACTTTCCCTACGTCTCAATCCACCTGTGTTACTTTTACTTTCTCTACGTCTCAATCCAGCTGTTTACTTTCTCCTTACTTACGTCTCTTTATTGTCTCACATCTCACATCCTCTCTTCTCTCACCCCTCACCTTTCACCTGTCACCTCTCACCTTTACGCCCACTCTTACTTTCACATTACTTACGGAACCATCCAGGAAAATAGTGGTCATTACCCACATTTTTGACGAAGTAGTAGTAGTAGTAGTAGTAGTAGTAGTGTTACACTCTCCTCGGGGGTGAGATTGAACAGTGAGTGAGTGAGTTAAAGCTGGAATGAATGAGTGAGTAAGTGAGTGAGTGAGGGCGGGTTGACTGTGATGCTCCTGGCGGTCACCTGAACAGCCTTCTGCCGCTGACAGCCGCCACCCTGACGGAGGACGTGGGGAGGCGGTGAAGGAGGATGGGGTAGTACTGAAGGAAGAAAGGGTGGGGGTGAGTGTAGTGGTGATTGTAGGGAACAGCTCATCACAGGTCAGAGAGAGAGGTAGACAGAGAGACAGGTAGACAGAGAGACAGGTAGACAGAGAGACAGACACTCACTCATACAGAGTTGTTACTAGACAACCATCACAATGTGTATCATCATTACAGCGCATGACGTCATCTGTTCACTGTGCTGACGTCTATTACTTGTACACCGTTCCTCCTCCTCTCCTATTCTCTTACTCCTCCTCTTCTTTTCCCTTCCTCCTCCTCTTCTCTCCCTTTCCTCCTCCCTCTCTTCTCTCCCTTCCTCCTATCGCCCTTTCCCTCATCCTGCTCTCCCATTCCCATCCTCCTCCTCCCTTTTCCTCCTCTCCCGTTCCCTTCTCCTCTCGACCCTCCCCCTCCTCTCTCAGCCCTTCCCTTCTTCTTCCCCCTCCTCTACCCACTTCCCCTCCTCTCCCCCTTCCTCATCTCCTTCCACCCTGTTCCCTCGCTCTCCTTCCTGCCCTGTACGTGTCAGCTTCAACAGGATGTGTGTCGTTACGGTGGTGGTCGTTATGTCATCCTCACCTGTTGTATGTGTGGGCAAGGGGAGAGGAAGAGGGGGGATGGAAGAGAGAAGGAGAGGGAGGATGGAAGAGAGGAGGAGAGGGGGGATGGGGGAGAGGAGGAGAGGGAAAATGGAGGAGAGGAGGAGAGGGAAAATGGAGGAGAGGAGGAGAAGGAGGGCAGAAGGAGAGGGAGGATGGAAGAGAGGAGGAGAGAGAAGATAGAAGGACAGGAGGAAAAGGAAAATGGATGAGCGAGCTGAGAGGAGAGTTGAAAGCAGGGGGGGAGAAGAGGTGATGGAATGAGAGAAGAAGTACTGAAGTAGTGAGGGAAGGAAGGAAGGAAGGAAGGAGTGAGGAAGAGGGTGAGGTAGGGGCGGTGAGGAGTAAGAGTAGAGAGGTTAAGGTAAAGATAGATTGGAGTGAGGGAGGTGTGAGGAGAAGGGAGATGAAAATGGAGGAGGGAGAGAAAGGAGGAGGAGGAGGAGGAGGAAGGAAGAATGGAAGAGGAGGAGGAACAGTGTTTTAGTGTCCCTGCATTAGTTATTGCAACGAACAAAAATGATTATTACCCCAGGTGCTGCCGTTGTATCCTAATGGGTTCGTCCTGATGGTCTATCCTGATGAGTGAAGGGTATATCTGATGGGCTTCCTGGTTTGTGTTTCCTGATGGGTCTCCTGATGGGGTCGTTCTGATGGGCTCGTACTGGTTCTATTACCCCGTGACGGACAGCTCGACGTTAGCCTGAAATGGAAAGCCATATTTTATGAGCGTTTTGAAAGGAGAATTGAAATACTATGTTCCGTTTTCTTTACGCTTTAGAGAGGCAAGGTCAAACTAATCCCCGGAAACGAACACGAGTTTACCCACACCAATTGTTCGGTTTCTCTCTTATGTATTAAATATTAGCCATTCTTGTATTTGATTCAACTAGATATATAAACGTTGGAGATCTCTGAATATATTAGATGTGATTAATTCCAACAGGATATAATACAAAAAAATCACATTGTTCCAGGTGATAACGACCGAGAAGGAGGAGGAGAAGAGGAGAGGCCACAAAACTAGTTAGCTTCAGGTGTAATACATTGAATTAGCTTGCTTCAAGTATAACAATTAATTAGTCTCATGTAAAACAATATTAATTAGCTACATGTATAACATAATTAGCTTCAAGTATCACAATTAATCACCTCCACATAATACATAATTAATCAATAGCTTCTAGTCCAATACAGTTAATTAGCTTCAAGCATTATGTGATTTCAATAGGACCGTGAATGGTGATCAGGAATTGCGATATCCGGAGCTTGGTTGTATGGGAAAATGAGTCTTTGATTTTTTTTTTTGTTCAGTATATTAGCAATTTTTTTTTAAGTGGTAGAGATTGTGTCTTTATAGAAGATCCTTAAGAGTTCATAGTCTTTTGCTACTTAACGGTAAAGCCACTTACAATTTTAGTAAGGAGCCACAGATTTGAAGTGTATTAACGCGCTCATTTACTTATATTATTACTACTACTACTACTACTTTTTATCATCATTCTTCTGCACCCCTACCTACCATCATCATCATCATTATCATCATCAATCATCATCATCATATCATGTTCCTTCACTACCACCATCCAGGATTCATTGTCAATAAATTTACCATTACCATGATCACCACCAACCTTAAACACAACCATAAATAACACCTACCATAACACCATAACCACCAATACCGTTATCATTATTAATACTGTTTTCTCTCCCCAGGTGAGTGTTGTATAATCAGTGTTACCTGAGCGTGGCCAAGGTGTGTCGGTGAGGTGAGGTAAGTCTCAATCTGAAGATCTGTAAAAATACAAAGAATATATATTTTTGGATGGACAGCAAATGTTTTCATTTTTATCGTGAGTTTTAAAATTTGGGATTAAGTCTTCGTAATGTTAAAATTTAGATAAATAGATAGATAGATAGATGGATAGATAGATAGCTAGATAGATAGATAGATAGATAAAGTTTTTGAAATTAGAACACATTTAATCACTATTTAACCTAAGAAAAACCCTTTAAACAACTATGTGTATTTCATCAACTTTAATTGTGTAAAATATGATCCCATAGTCTTGGCATTAAGTAATTGACGTAGTTACCCCCGTAAGACTCTTCGCTAAACCGTTCTCTGTCAGGGAATGGTTTAAGGAAATGGTGGCGATAACTAAACGGAACGTCGTTTTCTGTGATCGTTGATGGGCTCGGGGAATACACCAGAGAAAACTTGTAGGTATTATTTTTTAAGGTGTTCAGTGATTATCTGAAGTATTGGATTTCAGTTCCTGTGATGTGTAGGTTGGCGATGTTCACCTTTAAACAGTTGGATCAAAGTAAAGTTGACGGTTACTACGTATTTCTGGTTTTGAATATAATTATTT